>JANHZT010002413.1:193229-208765 GCA_032468215.1 Stegonotus admiraltiensis
ATATGATGAAATTTTTGCCATTTCTGCCAAATGCACAACTTTTAGTGTCCATTCCACTGAGACTATTTTTGATATGGCAGTTACAATTGGTTCTGACACCAGTCAATTGATTCTCCTTAACAATGATTTTCCACTACATAAACTGATTGTCTATTTTTTCCTAGAGTTCTGACCTTAACTGTTAAAACAATGCAGTTTTGGCTTCCAATTCCTCTTCTGCTATAAAATGAATGGTACCTGAAATAGAGCTTTATAGTTGTGGCATTCTGGGTTATAAGTGAAACTTCCAGGTTGCACCATTATTTAGGCTGAGAAATTACCAAGTCAATGCTTTAGCAGTAGTTCAGAACAGCAGCTGAAAGCAGTAGAAGTTAACTGTCTTGTAACTAATGACTTTGTTATAAGTTTAGGCAGCAAAGGAGAACAGAATTAACAGAATTAACAGAGTTGGAAGGGATCTTGAAGGCCTTCTAGTCCCACCCATTGCTCAAGCAGGAGGCTATTACATTTCAGACTAATGGCTGTTCAGTCTCTTCTTAAAAGCCTCCACTGATGGAGCACCCACATCTTCTGAAGGCAAGAAGTTCCACTGGTTAATTGTTCTCACTGTCAGGAAATTTCTCCTTAGTTCTAGGTAGGATCTCTCTTTGCTTAGTTTCCATCCATTTCTTCTTGTCTTGCCTTTTGGTGCTTTGGAAATTAGGTTTACCCCCTCTTCTTTGTGGATGCCCCTCAAATATTGGAACACTGTTATCATCCCACCCCTAGTTCTTTTTTTCACTAGACTAAACATACTCAATTCCTGCAACTGTTCTTCATATGTTTTAGCCTCCAGCCACCCAATCATCTTTGTTGCTCTTCTCTGCGCACTTTCCAGAGTTTCAACATCTCTTTTTTATTGTGATGATGAAAACTGGATGCCGTTTTCTAAGTGTGGTCTTATGAAGGCATTATAAAGTGGCTCTAACACATCATGTGGTCTTCATTCTGTTCCTCTGTTAATGCAGTCTAGGACTGCATGGCCTTTTTTGGCAGCTGCAGCACACTGCTGACTCATATTTAAGTGATTGTCCACTATCACTCCAAGATCCCTCTTACAGTTACTGCTATTGAGCCAAATTTCATCTAATTTGTATCAGTACATTTGGTTTTTCTTGCCTTACTTTTTTCTCCATTGAATTTCATTTTGTTAGATAGGTTCCAGTGTTCAAGCCAGTCGAGATCCATCTGGATCTTGAGCTTATCTTCTGGGATGTTGGCTATTCCTGCCAGCTTTCCTTGTCTGCAAATTTGATGAGTTCCCCATCTATCTCCTCATCCAAAACATTGGATGAAGATGTTGAAGAGTACTGGGCATAAAATAGAGCCTTGGGGGTATATCACTTCCCTCCATTTAGATGCAGTTCCATTGAGGAGTACACATTGAGTGTGGCTTGTCAACCAGTTACAAATCCATCTGGTGGTGATGATGTCTAACCCACATTTTTCTATCTTATCAAGAAGTGGGCTGTGGTCTACTTTGTCAAATGCCTTATTGAAATCCAAATATATTATGTCCACAGCATTTCGCTGATCCACTAATTTAGTCACTTTGTCAAAGAATGAAATAAGATTTGTTTGGCATCTGTTTTTGACAAACCCATGTTGGTTTCTTCTTGTTTCTAGATGTTCGCTGATCTATGGCTTGATTATCGTTTCCAGGAACTTCCCAGATAATGATGTCAGACTGATTGGTCTGTGGTTTTCTGTATCTGTTTTTCCCCCCTTTTTTTGAAGATGGGGAACATTATCAGCTCTTTTCCAGTCCTCTGGCAATTCCCTAGTGCTCCAGGATCTTTGAAAGATACGGTTCAATGGTTCCGAGAACATGTCTGCTAGCTACTTTAGAACTCTGGGATATAATCCATCAGGACTTGATAATTTGAATTTTAGAAAAGTTCAAGTAGACAAATATTCTCTTATCATTTTCATGCCTATTTTACTTTGTATTCTTAGTCTGTCTTTTACAGTTCTGTTATCTTATTCCTAAACAGTCTTACAACAATTATGTTTTAGAATTGTTATAGGACTCTTTAGGAATAAGATATATCTTTTGTTCTTATCAATAATGTCTGATTGCCTGGATAAGTCCCTGCAGTTTTCTTAATAAGGTTTTTCAGAAGTGGTTTGTCCTTGACCTATTCCTAGGGCTGAAGGAAAGTGACTGGCCAGGGTGGGATTAGAAATCATTTCTAGTTTGTACCCTGATACCTTAACCACTACAGCAATCTGGGTCTACACACAGTCATAGACATAAGTATAGCATAACATATGTTTAGTTATAAGGGCTAAAGGTAGAATTTAGGAAAATAAACAAGTTTGTTAAACTGTATACAACAAAAGCCTCTCTGGAAATGGAGGGAAGATAACAGTTTTTTTCTTGGTTATCTATACCATTTTGCAAAAGAACCCCCTCCCATCTACCAAATGCTAGCTTGTGGCATATTTCTTGATTACTGAATCTTTTATTGTTGATAGTCCCTAAAAGCAGAAGCTATTTCCCACTTTAATATCTTCATTGTCTGGTTTCTGCAATCAATTGTCATAAGTTTGACCTTCTAGTTGTTTAATTTTTGACTTACATTACTAGAGCTTGCAGATCCTTTGCATATTCAGCATCAGAATAGTTAATGTAGCACAAGTTGTTGTTTTTTATTCATTTTGTTTTATTTATTTTAAAATTATAGTACTGTGTTAGCAACCCAAGTGTTGTTATCCTTTACCTCTCATAATCCTAGTGTTCCTATTAAAAACAAGAGTAATTCTTCTTGTTTGTACCTTATGCAGGCCTACATAATAATAAAGATCTGACTGACTGATGTAATTTAATTTCTGTGTACTTCATTTGCTCATATATTTGTTTTTCAGCATAATCTTGGTTGGTTGTTAGGTGCTAGGAATAAAGAAATCATTGGATCATCAGAAACCAAATCATCTTCCTGCTACACATCTCCTAGGCCATATTGTCCAGGCTATGTTTTCTTCATTATTTCCAGTTTTGGCATTCCAGTCTCCAACCTCAAATAGCACATCTTTCTTGTAAGCTCTGAGAAATTCCTATTGAACATGGCCATAAAATTCATTGTCTCTTCTGCATCAGTTTTTGGAATGTAAACTTACATGACCATCATATTAAAAGATCCGCAAAGTCCCATTTATATTATTTGGTCACTGGATTTTTATTATTAGTTGGCCTTTTTGTTTTCTTTCTGGGTGGTTTGTTGTTGTTTTTTTTGTAAACCTTTGAAACCCTGAGATTGAACTTTTGGTAATGAATTAACCACATTTGCTTAGCTTGTAAAAGCCATGTAAGTTTTGAATCTAAATTTCTTGGAATCTATTCACTATATGCATTAATACAAAAAAGTTGTTTTTCAGTTCATTGTATATACAGCTATAGAAATTATTAAAATTGGTATTATGATATTTATCACCGAGATCGTGTTTTGTAGGACTGCACTATGATTGATATAATCTATACAGCAGATGTTTACAGAAAGACTATAACTATAAAAATTGGGTAGATTTTTTCTCAGTATACTGTGTAATTCTGACTAAATAAGTTTTTACTTATAGCCACAATAGACATCTCTATCTAAAGCTGCACCCATTGATTTCTTTGGTATTATATATTATATATTTGATTCATGTAGTATAGGGCTACTCCCGGAGATGTTATATATTAGCATTATAACATTTAATTATAGCATCTGGCATGGATTGTTAAAATACATTTTTTTAAAAAACAAGCTCCTTCCTCTATGTATTCCATCACAAACATACATATATTAAACTTTCTTATATTTTAATTTAGCAAGCATTTTTAAAAATCATTTCCTGGTGTTCTTTTATTTCCCACAGGCTTTCTACAAGAAAAACTTCAGCCTAGTCCACCATAATAATATCTTCTAGATGAACAGTAACAGATAAACATCTTTTATTAAGCTTAGGAAATGGGTTTTGAATAAACTTCAAAAGTCTGAGCATGTATTCTTACAAGAAATCATAAAACTCCAAGTGTTTCCATGTCTGAAGAAAAATGGACTACTTTCCTGATTTTTCTGGAATTCTGCTTCGTCTTCTTCCTGCAATTTGATATAAAAAAACCTCATAATCTTTCCTGCAGTTGCTTTAGGGCCATCTCTGGTAACTACCATTAAATTCCCTCATTGAACTATGCCAATAAAGGGTCTTCTGTTTTATTTGGAATGTCCTTTCCTGTAATTTTTATAACTGAAAAGCCATAAAACAACACCATGTTAATAATTGGACTGCAAGAATATTGAATAATACATTCCAATATTACCATTTATCTATAAGAGATATATCCCAAATTATGAAATATGTGCTACAATTTACTTATAGGTAAAAAATCCATTCTGCTTAATGTTGAGAAGTTACAAGGATGCAGTGACTATTCAGATTAAGATTTACTTTGTTCAAGGAAAGTTTATTGGTATTTTGCCAAACAAAGGCATTTCTAAATATATAAGTAGAGGCTCACATGTTAAAGTAAAAACAGATTTCGAAAGTATATTGTTTTCATATCAGATCTCTAGGGAAACTGTCAACAACTTAACATATTGTTAGCTTACAAAGCCCAAAAGTTCACTTATTTATATCCTGGTGGTGTTACTAAGCTCATATACTGTCTGACAGGTATCCCTTGGGAGGAATAACAGTAGATTTTGTTTCTGTTCCCTTGAATGGTAATTTGCATTTCATTTCAGTGCTGCAGCCATGATCTCCAGACATCTCCCAACCATCATATGCCCCAATCAGGTCTCTCTCCCCATCCCGGATGCCTCCCATCCACACCCCTCCAGGTGCTGATGAGTGTCCCTTTCCTGCCCCTCCTTCCTTCCTTCCTTCCTTCCTTCCTTCCTTCCTTCCTTCCTTCCTTCCTTCCTTCCTTCCTTCTTCTGGGGGAAAGGTGTTCAACATTTTCTGAGAAATAAACTTAAAAGCTGCATGTGGGTGGAATCATCCTCAGAGGTAATTTACCAAGACAATTCAAATAGAATAAAAAGGAGACAGCAGTTATGAATGGGTGGTATCACAAAAGCCTGAAAGGGATATTTTTCATCATCTCCTGAACAAAAGCCCCCAACTACTTAGAATCCAACCTTGAAAATTCTCTAAATAAACGATTCTTGATCTTCTGCCTAGCTGAGAACAGAGAGCACAGCTGAAGCAGACACACCCGCAAATATTCTTTGCAGCAATTAGTTATTTTTGGAATGGAGCTGAATCAAGGACAACCTCCTTCCCCCACCCCACCCTAGGCTGCTCTTTCTCTTCCTTCTCCCTCTGTTTTAAAGAAACCAAGTTATATAAGGCTAGTTTCAAGGGTTATTGAAATGCTTAAAGTAAAAGAGATTCCAAATGTTGTTTCTTGATTGATTACAAGTATTAGTTATTTCCTCCCATGCAATTGGGAGACATTTTTTTTAAATACACGCCCACTTAATACACAGAATAGATTTTTCTCCATATATGCAAATAGCAATAGCACTTAGACTTATATACTGCTTCACAGTGCTTTAAAGCCTTCTCTAAGCGGTTTACAGAGTCAGCATATTGCCCCCAACAATTAGGGTCCTCATTTTACCCACCTCAGAAGGATGGAAGGCTGAGTCAACCTTTAAACTGCCAAATTGCAGGTAGCCAGCAGTCAGCAGAAGTAGCCTGCAGTACTGCACTCTAACCACTGCACCACCACCAGTGGTGGATTCAGCCGGTTTGGGCCGGCTCTTCCCACCCCGCCCCTTCCAGAAGTCCCCACGTGCCCCATTTTGGCTCCCAGGTAAGTGCAGCGAGGCCTCCAAGGCCCAAACCGGGGCACGGAGGGAGTGGAATGCCTCCCCCACATGGCCCATTTTCACTCCCAGGAGGCTTCAAGGAGGCGTACTAGGCCCAAAACAGGGCACGCGAGGGCAATGCATCCCCCCCTGCGGGCCATTTTTGCTCCCACGGGGGTACAGGAGGCCGAGTGCTGCCTGTCACACCCCCTGGCCACGCCCACCATGGCCACACCTACCCAGCCAGTCATTAGGGCAGAGAACTGGTTGTTAAATTATTTTTATCCCACCATTGGCCACCATGTTTCATGAATGAATGCAAACATTATAGTTCATTTGATACAGTGGAATAGCCATGCATGTAAACTTTTCATTGAGCAAGAGAGCACATCCTCCCTCAATCTGAGCCCCAATCCTTAGCTGGGTTACCAAGTCAACAGGTGTCATCAGACTCCTACAGGTAGGGAAACAGTGACTCCTAGAAATAAAAAATATCCGGTAAGGGAAGGAGGGATTTGATTGTCTGTCTCTCTTTACTACCTCTGCTCTGTTGTGTCAGCCTCACATTATCAAAGTGGTAGTCAACCTTGCCTTGCATTTGGAAAGTTAGCCTGCCCATCCCTAATCAGAAATAGATGGAGGGTCTGGGCCTAAACCTACCACAGGGCTGTGGCCTGAACTGGTACAGTGGTAGAAATAGCTGCCAATTCTTCTAACACAGGATATACTCTGAGTTGCTGTACTGGGATTTGAACAAGGAAGGAGAGTCCTCACAAGCTAGAGCAGAGGTCTTCAAACTTGGCAGCTTTAAGACTTGTGGCATAGCTGGCTGGAAAATTCTGAGAGTTGAAGTCCACAAGTCTTAAAGCCTGTTTTGAAGACCTCTGAGCTAGAGCTTTGGTCTGACACCAGAAAGTAGACACCAGGTACATGAAGATATGTTAATCGAACTCCACTATGATCTAAAAGCAGGCAGCATTTATTGCAGCATTTGCTGCACAACCAATCGGATCAATACTTCTCTTTCAAAATACTTCAAGAGATAATAATGCCTATGAAGGGTTTTCACTTGAATTATTCATCTCTCCTTACTGGTGTAGATAGTAGAGCTGACATAAATACAGTAACTGTTTTTTTTTAGTAGCCATACAGGAGCAAGAAACTAGAATGGTACTACTGCTGCCCTTATCACCTCTTTGATATGTAGCCTGTCAGAGGTTTAATCGCCATGGCCATCAAACAAAGAGTCAAACCTGGGTCTGTTTTACAGGTAGGGGACACCTTATTTTTTTTACTGTTTCCAATTCTGTATTAAAATGGTCTCAGAGCTAATCCGACCTGGCTGTGGGCGAGAAGTGACTTCTGCCTTCAATAAGAGTACTTTCAGTTAGGCCACCTATTTGTAGCTAAAATAAGAGGATGCTATTCTCAGCTCTGCCTACTTTTTAGCCTTTAGCTTCCTAAAAGTCTCTTGTTCAGAATATAGTCATGCTAATAAAGATTCACTCTACCAGCATGCTATTCTGTTCCATTGATAAGAGCAGCTTAGCAACAGTCATAATCCTATTAGTAGCCATAACAAAAGTATTTGACAATCCATTTTCTCTTTGTCGTGGCTCATTTGGAGAATTTCAACATTGATCCTTTAACAATCCATGTGTGGCTTTATTTTTTAAATCCTTGGCTATAAACCTTTACCCAGACTGCCTTGTCCTTTCAGAGCTCTAAGAATGGAATTAAAGCTTTGCATCCCCCATTCACTGTGTAGTTCATTTGCATTTGATTTGTCCATATGGAGCTCATTTGCATGCCATTGAAATTTGAAGTGAAATGCAAGGGAAGAAGTTCAGTGAGGATGCCTGCCAGATGCAGAGCAGATCCCTGCCTGTTGCCATGTAGAAATGATGTCAACTTGGCCTGGAAGAAGCTGCAGTATTTAATTTGGCATAGAAAATCACTGTATCCATCCCATTTCAATATATGAGTCCATTGCCTTATGGCAAGCCTGCAAAACATACAGACGATAGAGAACCAATCTGTTGCAATCTCGGTGGTGAATTCCAAATGCCATATTTCTGTGGAAATATATAAATGCTCACCCAAGCTGGATGCAGAAATGTGATAAAAGTTACGTTGCTGCAATTGTATTGAAGGAAGGATACAGTTAGTAGGGGTGAGGAGAGAGAGTAAATACAGCTTTTATTTTTCCAGCTCAGGAAGGCTTTGATTAAATAGAGCTATCGCTCCAGCATAGAACTTGAGGGCTGAGCAAAGCCAGAACAAACCCTATTTTACTACTTAATGGATTGCAACCCATAGTTTGCCTTAACAGTAGGCAAATATAAATTCCAATCAATCATTTACAAAAATCACAGAAGTCATAAGGTCATGTTTCAGTTCTTCATGTGGTGAACTCCAGTTTCCTATTTAAACCATTTATCTGGTAGAGGACTTCTATTATTTCTGTTATGTAGAAGGTTCAAGGACATGGTTTCTTTGCTATTAAGAGTTCACACACAGTTCTAGTATAATACTTTTAATTTTGATCAAATCACTTCAAAGAAAATAATAATGACAAGTACTCTAAACACTGATCTGTTTTCTGTAATTTTGCTAGCCTAAAATCTGAATATATTCCAAATTATAAATACATTCGCTATCCAGTGAGTCCCCTATCGCAGTGTCTGTTTTATCTCTGTCTTTTCCACTAGCATGTATGAATGTTCAGAAAAGACAAAGGCAGCAAGGTATCAGTAAGAGTGTCAGTGACATTCTTTGGCAACAGGTTCCACTTTTTCCTCTTTTAATACTCAGAAATAAGATGATATTCAGAAGAATCAAATCCAAAGTCTCATTGAATATAAATTCATATTTATTAATTTCTTTTCATGAATTTTTTTATTTTTGAGCCATTTTAAGCTTTATAATATTAAATAAATTTTGGAGGAACTTGGAGGGGGGGGGCTATTTTATATACTCTCGACCACCCAGTTCAGTTTTAGTTTACTAAAATAATATGGTCATAGACCAAATATACATGTTAAAGAATACATTCAATGTGAATTAAAAAACAAAAAATGAATTCATGTCTTCACAAAATACACCTAGAAATGGATAAAAGGTAAAGGTAGAGGTTCCCCTCGCACATATGTACTAGTCGTTCCTGACTCCAGGGGGTAGTGCTCATCTCCGTTTCAAAGCCGAAGAGCCAACACTGTCCAAAGACGTCTCCATGGTCATGTGGCCGGCATGACTAAATGCCAAACAAGCAAGAAATGCTGTTACCTTCCCACCAAAGGTGGTCCCTATTTTTCTACTTGCATTTTTACGTGCTTTTGAACTGCTAGGTTGGCAGAAGCTGGGACAAGTAACGGGGGCTCACCCTGTTACGCGGCACTAGGGATTCGAACCGCTGACCTTTCGATAGACAAGCTCAGCGTCTTAGACACTGAGCCACAGCGTCCCTCTTCATTATATGATAGAGGTTCTAATTCCACTATAATGAAATACTTTGAACCCAGAGACATGATCAATATGCATTTTCTTGTTGGCTGATTTTTAATGATTTTCTTCTCTTTTTTTCTTTGTTCTTTAAATATTCCATTTAGTAATAGAGGGTTTTGTATTGTCTGAGCAATGGACATTTCCATCATCTTCTTCAGATTGGTATCCACAAAGGCATATGGGAAGGAAGCCTTCGTTGTCCAAAAGATTGCTTTCTTTCCCCTGTCTGGAAATATTTACTCCATTGTCTGTGCAATGGAGGAGAGAGAATGGTGTTTCCCTCCCTCAGCCTCAAAATTGCAACTTGGTTTGATGCCCTTGGGGATGTAATTGTTTGGTATTAAAACGTTTAGTACTTTTTTTCTTTGTCATTTACTTGCATTAGCAAATGCTACAAAGAAAATGCTTCCCCCCCAACCCCCAAAGAGATTCTAATGGGTGTCCAATTTCGTAAAGAACTTCTTCCTCATGAATGGAGGACAGATTTCTCTCTGAACTGGATTCATGAGGTGAAATTCAGGAAGATAATAGCAATATTATTGGATGTAGTTATATAATCTGCCTATATTTTGTGGATTCAGTATGTAGAAGTACATGAAGGTGAATCTGCACCAAATTACTACTGTATGTATGCGGAGTCTACCAAATGCTGTTGCAACTTTCATTATCATTCTGCTTTTGGTGTATGTGTGTAAAGCTTTCCTAAATTTCCAGCAGCAATATTTGTTATCTTCAGATCAGTAGTGATACATGTGGTGCTCCTTTCTTCACTCTGCAAAAACTATCCTCACAGCTAATTTAAATATTCCAAACACATCTTGCAAACTTTTGTTTCCACATGGTGGCACTCCAACATGGATCTCATATTTGCTTACCAGATGGTTCTGAATCTTCCCAGAATTATCTGTTGGGATCATTATGAGATAAGTTGATGTCTTTTGCGACTCTCAGGTGTGTTTGTCAAACTTCCAAAAGTATTTGTTTTTTAGAGAATGTTTTGATATTGTTTGTAAGAACGCAAGCCAAATAGCTTCTCTTTAGAGCATCTCTTTCAAATTTATTTATTAAGTTATTGTAGAATGCCAAATTCATGTTCTGCAACATAGATTGAATTTCCACATTTTTCTCTTTTTTAAAATAGATATTTCTATTTTGTACAGTTGATGCACTGACAGTTATGAAACCAGCTAATGCACAATATGATGTTTTCAAAGATATTTAGGCAACGTCATAGTTTTGATTTAAATTGAGATTAAGCAGTTTATTCAATTGCTTTGAAACTTGAGTCCAATGGATGACATTAATTTTGGTCTCAAGCATGTGCCATTCATCACAGAAACATGTGAGATCAAAGTAAAAGGGCATCTAAACCAGGGATGGGTTCTACTTACCTTTACTACTGGTTTGCATCGCTGACACCTTTGAAGCTACATAATCCAATGGGGGTGAGGTTGCTCTGAGGATGGTAGCATTTTTAATGTGTAATTGGTTGTTCTAATCCCTGAACTTGTCCCCTTATCGGATCTGGAAGAAAAAGCAGTGGCAATAAATGGACCTTCTTTACTGCCCTGTGAAAATGGATTAGGGATTTCTGAATTCAGAACTTTGCAAAATGCGTTGCACAGGACCTTCCTCTTTTCCCCCTCTTCCTTCTCATTGCAGGGCTTTTTATTGGTTTTCTATTGAGGAAACTTCTCATTCTGATGTGTAAGTCGGAATGGGACAACTTGCAGCAGCCAACTCAGCACAGCCAATTTGCTGCAGGACAATTCACCACGGACAACTTGCAGTAGGACAATTTAACAATTCTATATAATTATTTTAAAAGAATATTTTAATTCTTGCCATTCACATTTCACACTGTCTCTCCTTTTGCATCCTTTCTTTAATGATTCTAATCCACTATTTGATATTAGTGGAACTCCTTGCCCACAAGGAGTTGTCCTATGGCAAGTTGGCTGTGGCAAGTTGGCCATGACGAATTGTAATAGTTATTTCTCACCACCAGTCCCAGTTCCTAACTTTTGTATCCAATATAATCAATAGAACAGGGGTTTTTCCCATATTTTCTTTTCATGAGTTACTCCAACCAGCATTTCAGGAACTGGATCCCCAATTATGGAATTCTGTTTCTTGTTACTCCGGTTCCACACATCATTTTAAAAGGATTTAGAGATTTACTTACAAAGCAAATGTACTGATGGGAGTCAGAATGGCAGTAAGGCTATTTTGCTATCATTCTTGTTAGTAATGGTACCTGGTAGATAGGTTTCAAAATATGCATGTTGCATTTTTATTGTGATTCTCAGTATATGGATTCTTGTGTGTAATTTTAACGGCTGCTTAATTCTTATTTTTCTTAAATATTACTGTGGTTGGTAGAGGGATGTCATGTAAAAGCATTTTGGTTTGGTTTGGTTGTTTCTTATTTAAATCGTACAGGATTAACAACCTGCTCATTCATTCAGCTGCCATTTGAAGTTGCAAAAGCACTGAACAAGTGGTACTTACAACCAGTCCATAAAATTCAGGCCATCTCAGCATCCCTGCGTTCATGTGATTGTGATCTGGGTCCCTGGCAACCAGCTTGCACTTACGACAATTGTAGCATCCTGTGATCATGTAGTCACCATTTGCAATCTTCCCTGTTGGCTTCTCACAAGCAAAATCCGTGGGGAAGACAGCAGGGCAGGTCACAAATTAGTCCAATAAATTGCTCTCACTCTACCCCATCTGGCAGCAGCCCCACTGTACTCATGCCACTTCTCCAACCACAATCCTTGCTTAACAATGGCAACAAGGAGTGCCAAGATTGCCATCACTAAACAATGCAGTTGTGTGATGTCATGCTTTACTACTGCATTCCTTAGCAATGGAAACTGCAGTCTCAGTTACTGTTGTTAGCCAAGGAATATCTGTATATATCATATTATACATGATATGGTTGTCTAAGCATGTGTAGGGTTATAGATGCTCATTTTATTATTTTCACTTTAAACTGTAATTGTCTTCATGAGAAACACAAGTCATTAGCATTAACACAGTCTAAGTAAACTTTGAGTTATCCCTATGGGAACCACAGTGCTGGCGTTTTAGTGAGCTTTAATGCAAAACTGTACATATTTAGAGAATTTCTTGTTTAATTATAACTGGCAAAGAGATTACTTCCCTCCAAACACATGCAGAATGTAGAAGCAATTGTAAAACAAAGAATAGGAGAGAAAGGCAAATTCTACTTTGATTCTTCACAACTTGAATTATAATGTAGGATCATTCTGAAACATAACCACCAATAAGCCATTAGCCTAGGATCTACAATTACCTATCAGAATTACCGCTGCCTGAAATCAATTACATATGGCGTTTGAAAGTCCTTCCAAAGGTTAATGGGAGTTAAAAACCTTTCTCCGCTGTTTAACTTGTAAAGAAAAGAAAAATAGTTTTCAAAATGTAGGAAGCGGTATCTAAAAGCTTAAAAATTACATGAAATACTAAAAAGATTCACATATTGTTCATAGAGTGACTACTTTGAAATCCATCATTTGAATTGGTTTGATATAAAGCAGGGTTCCCCAAAGTGATCAGTATTAACATCCATACTGGGGTTGATGCTAGTAATAGTAGTAGTAGGGGTTGATGCTAGTAATAGTAGTAGTAGTACTATTAGTTAACATAGTATTTAATAAATAATTTTCATATACTAAATGAACAATTTGAAACTCATGAAAGGGTCGATGAGCTGAAGACTTTGGGAACCCCTGATGTAAAGCAGATTTTAAAAAATGGACAGCATCTGGATTGCTCTGGTGATAAATTAATGCAAGCGCTGACTTTCTAGCAGTTTGGATCTTTGATTTGTTCGTACTCATCAACAAACAGTATCTTACCATATTATATTGGCTGATCTATTAGAAAAATAAAAACACATTTGGGACATTTCTTTGCAACCTCGATAAATGATTTATTTTAAGTAGTGGGTTAGAATGTTAATTCATTCTTTGTATCAGTAATTAGTGGCTCATAGAGACAGCTTTATAGATCTAATATATCTTAATGGTATCGTACTCCATTAATTTCTTCCTCTGCTCTTCAAAGCCAATATACCTAAACAAATTTTACTTGCATTTTCCTAGGTCATTCCAGTGATAAAGAAACATGTCTAGTTAAAGGTTCAGAACATAGGAACATCATCATCTTCACAAATCTGTTGCTTTTTTTTTTTTAAGATTTGGATATATATAGTAGATACATTTGTGAATAATATCACAGAAAATAGTGGAACACTTTGGGATCTCCAATTGTTCTTAAACTCCAGCATACATTCCGTTAGTTATTGATTATTGTCATTGTTGATTGTTAGTTGATTATTGATTATTGTCTGTTTGTCTGTTCATATTTGTTTATCAAAGGTATATTGAAATGTAGAGTATTTCCCTTAGTTTTTTGACATACTTACTAACTTTATTATGAAAATGAAGACAGCTACTTAATTAGAATTCAGAAACTGCAATTAAGCTTATTCAGAAACTAATTATTAACTAATTAACTAAGTAAATTAATTATTCAGAAAATAATTAGATTTCGGCAAAATCTGTTTAGGAATACTATACTATACTTCCATGTCGGAAGCACTGAAGCACTTTCGTGTTAAAAGGATCAACCAGTGACATCACCATTGCCCAGGGAATGCCTAGTTGGGGGCTCCTTTCATGTCCCCATTAAGGTACCCACCAAAGTGGTCTATTTATTTGCATTCACCTGCTTTCCAACTGCTGGGTCAGCAGGTGCTGGAGTGAGTGACGGGAGCTCCCCACCACCACATGGCGGCAACCAGGTCCCAAACGGGAGCCTGCTAATTGTCAGCCCAGTGCCCTAACCACGTAAGCCATCATGCTCATCTGTTTAGGGAATCAAAACAGAACAAAGAATCATGATTATATTAGAAATGAATAATTTCAGGGAATAAATTACTTAAAATAAGGAATGTATCTACTGACAGGGAAAGAGCACACCAGATCTAAGGTTAAGATATTTAGCTTGTGGTGAAAGCCTTAAGCTTGAAACACATAGTTCATTGAATGTTGACAGCATATGCATAAATATACTAAATATCACATTTAAATTAGTCAGTTGATATTTAATTCTCCTGAAATAGCAATAGTGAATTTTGCCAAATTTTGGATATGATGCTTTTAAAAAGTGGGCTAGGGAGAGAGAAACTAAAATAGCTTTTTAAGAGAATGGTAAGGATGAGGTGGGGTTTAAGAACAAATGCCTTGCAAGAAAATTACTGAAACAGAGGCATGTTTAAGCTCTGCAGTATCTTGTGGGTGTGTACACTACCACACAGAGAACAGAGACAGAGAATTTACAATATTAACAATTACAAATATTAAATTCCACATATAAAACTACAAAAATGCAAAGCACACAGTGAACGTGCAATAAACTTAAATTAATACACAATGCATATAAAAGGGCTATCAGTAAAATCATACCAAGAATTTAAGAGCAATTTTATCACTTCGGCTTTCCTGTGTTCTACTGAATATTCCATTCCACTGGATGCTGTTGATAAAGTTGAAGTTAGTTCATTTTTATTAGCTTTCATTTAACCAAATTTTAGGAGAAAGCTCTGATTGCAAACACAGTATAGGAATGCATTACATAGCTGTCCAAGTAAATGCTTTACTTTCAATCTTCCTCTCCATTGTGCAGGAGCTTATAACTAAAGTACCTATTGAGTAAGGTGAGGTAAATATACTGTATGTTGACCTAAGGAAATATATGACCACCTCCCATGAAAAACTATGCATAGCTATACTTCTCAGGTTAGAACCAAATGCTGTCATTCACAAAAGGAAAATAGGAACACATTTCTCTGCATTTTCCTCATTAAAAGAAGGGAGAATTAAAAGGATTTAACATTTCATTGTCCTGGGCTGCTTTTACATAGAGCATAAGTATATTTTTGCATTTAGATAAATGCTTTAAAATATGCTATTTGAATTATGCATGCCTTAAACATATGTAAAGTTGTTATAAATTGTGCCGTGGTATACATTACTCTTTTATTAGTCATAAAACATTGTGAAAGGATTTATTTATTTATTTATTTATTTATATTTAAACTTCTATACCGCCCTTCTCCCGAAGGACTCAGGGCGGTGCACAGCCAACTAAAAACAACAA
>JANHZT010002414.1:14951-32613 GCA_032468215.1 Stegonotus admiraltiensis
GGGAGGGAGAGAGAGGGAGGGAGAGGGAGGGAGGGAGAGATAGAGAGAGAGAGACCATATAAATTCTTACATAATGTATACATTTTTCCCAGATATGCATCATTGGCTCCAAACTAATACAACTGTAAGCAGTCCAGAAAAAAAAAAGAAAATAGAAGAAGTTAAACCAATTCCACTGCTTGTAATTGCACTATCTATTTTTGTGAAGGGAGTTTCATGTTTATTCATTTGCATAATGTATGTTTATGCAAGTTTTGTTTGTTTTGTTTCTATCACTAGGGTCTGACTTTTAATCAGGGGCTCTAGGAACTGCTTTTTAACAGGTTCTACAGTCTATGGTCAGAAAATGCTTGAAATCTCCATTCTAGTGGGTGAAAGCCTGAAATTAACTAGCTTATCCTTGACTTAACCCATATAATCAGAAATGTAATTGAAAGAATTCATCTCTTGTACTTGTGACTGCATAGCAGGAGATTTTCTCCAGGTGTCTGCTGCTTCCTCTCCTCATGTAACATTCTTAAGGTTCACAGCATAGTTTACAGCTCTCACAGCAGTCTCCATTGCTAAATCCTTTCTCAAATTCCAGTTCTTCAATAGCTTTATCTTGGATAGTCACAAGATGACAGCCAAGAGACATGGAGGGATGAGGGAACACTTCAATTTTCGCTTGCTATCAAGTGGTTGATATGTGCGAACAGTCAGTCAACCAACCAAGCCATAAGTTCAAAGTATAAAAAACAAAAATTCAGTTAGCTGATGATATGATGGGAAATAAAAACTAAAAAAGGTAGTGCATGAAGTGACCAAAGTATTAGGCATGCCACATTTTCACATAGTGAATTATGTTGGGTGGAGATGGCACGTCTGTCAAAGGAACCACAAATCAAGGCCCTCTGAATGTTGTCCATTAAAGTGAGAATAATTAACCAGTGGAACAGTGTGCCTCTAGAAGTTGTGGGTACTCCATCACTGGAGGTTTTCTAGAAGAGACTGGACAGCCATTTGTCCAGGATTTTATAGTGTCTCCTGCTTGAGCAGGGGGCTGGACTAGGAGACCTCCAAGGATTCTTCCAACTCTGTTGTTCGGTATTCTGTATGGACAACAGAGCAGGATAGTCTCAATCTGAGTGTGCAGTAAGGATGCGTTCTGGTTCTGACCAATGGAAAATATAGAATTATTGCCTCCTATGATATTGAAGCTATAAATGCAGACTAATTGCATTTATTACTACTAATTACTACTAATTCATATACAATTTGTAATCTACATTTTTATGTTTTTCTTCATGAGTATTATTGCCATTAATGGAATCAATTTATATTTCCTTTCTATATAAATACATTTATGTTTTATTAAATAAACAATTTTCAGCCCATTTTTTTTAAACTAAGGGATTCTCAGATAATGATCCCTAAAATGCTGGAATGAATTTGTGCAACTGCCTCTCATATAAAGCTAATCATTTCATTGGTTTAGGGTTAGACAAGAAATGAAATACTTTGAATAATTAAACTTAAGCTATGTACCAAATACAAAAATGACATAATTGTACAATTTTACAAAATAAAATAATTTCATTAGTAATAAGTAACCGTCCCCACTCTCAGTAAAATTTAAAATCATATTCTTAAGGAGAGAGATGAGTATGCTTGCTTTGTCTAATTCCTGAAACCTGTGTTTCATTTTGAAAGCAGCCTTTGTCATTCCTCAAAGTAAAGAGTTCACTTTACTCAACAAAATTGGTGAGACACAATATCTAAATATAATTTTCAAGAGAATTGCACTTCAGTCCATATTCAGAAACTTGCTAATTTGCATATCTTGTGGTATGCTGTCATTTTTTTAAAAAATCAAGATACATTATCTACAGCATTTCCAAAATTTAATGAAAACATACTATTGGTGAAACAGTGAAAGGCAAAATTATTTTCTGTCCCTTAAATCCATTGTTATTATGACCGTTGTAAAAAATAAAAAAGAGCATTTAGGAGAGTATTTTCATTTATTAAAATTCAGCTATTAAAAACAAATCATAATTTTAATTGTTTTTAAAATAATCGTCAACATAACTATTCCAATATACAGAGAGGGGTTGACATGTAGGATATACTGTACTTTTATATTAGTTAAGTATTTGTTTGTAGAGTCAGTCTGATGTAGTGGTTAACGCTTCAGGCTAGAAACTGGGAGACTGTGAGTTCTAGTTCTTCCTTGGGCACAAAGCCAGCTGGAGGACCTTGGGCCAGTCACTTTCTCTCAATCATAGACAGGAGGCAATGGCAAACCACTTCTGAAAAACCTTGCTAAGAAAACTGCTGGGACTTGTTGCAGCAGTTTATGAGAATCAAATACAATTAAAAGGAAGAAGAAAAAAAGGTGTGTTTGTGTGCTTGTATGTTTTGCTGCTTCCAAAAATGCTTTTTTCTTGAAAAGTCTGAAATTGAATGGAGAATTAATTATTTTGTCCTCACAGTTTTGCTTTTAGAGAACAATGAGTATAAATTGTATCCAGAATCATTTTCAGAAGAGAAGTCTATAGCAGATTTCCTGAAATATGATAAATCTAAAAAAAAAAAGGAAGGCCAGCAACCAATCGTCTTTGGTACACTAATTGTTTTGCTATTGTCTGGTATCTCTGCCCATGGAAATGAAAAGGTGTAATAGAAAAAAAAATCCTGGGAAAAGCAACATCTTTCTTATAACCCACCACCATCACCACAGATAGATATCCTTAATGCTCACACAAAGAAGGCCTGGCTGCAGAGATGAGTCTAAAGTAGACTCCATCCGATTTGCCATTTCCGAAAACATTCTAGAGAGTAGGCACCATATTTCTGCCACAGAGCACATATAAAATCACAATTCAAATAGTAGGTAATCATTGGCCACCTGGGTCTAAGACACAAAAACATTCTACCAGGCAATTTGGTTACAAAATGTCTTGGCTTTTAAATTTATTTTTAGAGTAGCTGCATACTACTCGCTCACTTAATAGTTCAGGGTAGCCTACAATTAAAACAAGTCTCAAACAAGTTGTGCCAATAGCAAAATCCTAAACTGGCAGTTCCTAGAAAATGGTTAGCACAGATTCTGAGGTATCCTTCTTAACACCATTGGCACACCATTCTGCATCAGTTGTTAATTTCTGAACCAAAGATAACATTAGCACCACATAAAGCACAAAACAATAATCCAAATATTAAATTATCAATGTGTGATTGTAATCTTAGAGAGATTACTTAGAGATAGCTAAGATCTTTAAGACAATAGGGAGTGAAACATAGTTTAAGCATGCAACAGACATAATATCTGGAAGCCACTCAGGCAGACACCTAATTAAATCTCTTACTGCAGGAGGAATTACACCACAATTAGATTTAGTAGACTTCTGTTATTATAACTATTCTCAGCCTTCCTGTGGGATTCTTTTTTTTCCTGATCTACTTGGCAAGGTCATCAATGGTCTACAATGCTGAAGCAGTACCATTCCCCTAAAAGACTGTGAACCTTTATGATAGCATACATGACACACACTGATGCTATACAAAGAAGGTGTGCGTTAAATATAGAAGATGGTTTATTTTTTGCTGAAAAATGAGGTGGACCTCTAAATTAACAAACAAAAAAAGTTAGTTAGGTTCTACATGGCTCACAGAATATAGATTGCCTGCAACTGCTCTAAGGTAATTGTCTAAAGCAGGAGTCTCCAACCTTGGTAAACTTTAAGCTTTGCTGGCTGGGGAATTCTGGGAGTTGAAGTCTGCCGGGCTTAAAGTTGCCAAGGTTGGAGAGCCCTGGTCTAAAGAGTCCAGAGTTGCTTGGCGAATGAGTAGGCAGCTAAATTGAATGAATAAGTGAATAAGCAAGCAAACAGGCAGCCAAACAAATTCCTGGAAAGTGACTTAGAGAGAAATTTAATGACTTTTTCAGAAAATGTTTATTTTTCTATAATTTTTGAGAAGGCTTTCTATGTCCCTCTATCAGTAATTTTACCTATGAGAATGCCACCAGACATTTCCAGAAATAACCTAATAGCTGCCTTTCAATGGACCAAAAGGTTGCTTATGCTCTTTATAAGAGATTCCTTGAACAATAATAGGTGTTTTCTCATTATGATTCCTCTACACAAATATTAAAGAGTCAAATGACATACATTTGACACTAGGCAACGATTAAAGGAAAGAGACTGAAAGAGCACCAAGCTTTGCGGCATGTTGTAGGATTCCTTAGAAATCAAATGGGATATAACAAAAATCTACCAGAATGCTAATATTATGAAGCTCTTATGCTCTCCATCCTTCTGAGGTGAGTAAAAATGAGGACCCAGATTATTGGGGGCAATATGCTAACTCTGTAAACCACTTAAAGACAGCTGGAAAGCACTGGAAAGCGGTATATAAGTCTAAGGGCTATTGCTATTTGCACATCTGTAAATATAAAATATACTGTATATTGACATATTTTCCTGCATTCATGAACAGCACCATTATATCATAACTTCTTGGTCCATTCGGATTAGTATTACACTAATAACCATTCTTAAGAAATCTAAAACAGAAATGTCTTCCAGACCTTTATGAAATTGCTAAATATTAAGTCCTAGACTTTTTAATGAATAATATATGCTGTACCATTCCGTCCCCTTACCTAACAGCAGAATTAACCAGTTAATTATATCCAGAAATAAATCTTCAGTCAAAATATAGATAGTCCTCAACTTACTACAGTTCATTTAGTGACCATTCAAAGTTATCATGGCACTGAAAAAAATAACTTATGACCATTTTTCATACTATGACCATTGTAGTATCCCCATGGCCATGTGATCAAAATTCAGACCCTTGGCAACTAACTCATATTTATGACGGTTGCAGTGTCTTGAAGTCACATAATCACCTTTTGTAAGCAAAGTCAATGGGGAAGCCAGATTCACTTAACCATATTTTAACTTAATAACTGCAGTGATTCACTTAACAACTGTGGCAAGAAAGGTCATAAAGTGAGACAACATTCACTCAACAATTGTTTCGCCAAGCAGCAGAAATTTTGGACTCAATTGTGGACGGAAGTCAAGGACTACCTGTACAGTAGTTCTCGCAATCTGCTGTAGACTTCTCTACTAGAAGAATGCTACTTGCACTGTTATTCACATCTGCTGTCTAGAATTTAGCTGTGCCTTTTCATTTCTTTATAGTGGTTTGATGATATATGCAAAAAATAATTGCTACTGCCAAAGTGGTGTGTGTGAGAGAGAGAGTGGGAGAGAGGAAAGAGGTAATCCCGGTGCCAAAATTTTCATAAAAGTAAGTATGATCTTCCAAATCTAATTTGTTCCAACCACATTATACATGCAGTCAATGCGTTATGAAGCTATACTTAGATCTTCTGCTGCTGCAAGGCAGCAGAGACTACAAAGTGAAGTGAAAAGTGAACTCTATAGAGCCTAGACAGAAGAGGAGAGCTGCAAGAACAAAGGTAGATTCCTTTCTCTGCTCTATACATTTCTAAGAAAAGAATCAATCTGCACAGAGGAAGGTCAGCAAAGTTACTTTAAATATAGAACTCTTGCAACTTCATATAAGAATCTAAGAAATGGATGCTTTAAAGCTTCGGATGAAACAGGTAAAGATTAATGGGTGCCTGGAAGTTTCTTTTAGGCAAAATATCTGCACTAGTCATGTTCTTTCAGAAGCATAGACTGAAGACTCTAAAGACAAATGAGAAAGCTATTCTAATTCCTGGTATTACCTGCTATATAAAGTTAAATTTTAGTGCTGGAATCTTCCAATAATCTCTAAAGAAAGAGAGGAAGCTCAACACTAGTTGTTGGAAGACCAATCACTCCATTCATATCACAATAGGACCATGGAAATCACAGCACATAGAAAGGAGCGGCCAATATTCCAGCTATTTAGAAAGTTCTGGTGCGCAAACAGGGAATTTTGTATACAAGACATATTCAAATTGACTATAAGTCTGTCAACAGTTGTCGCAGCCTCCTAAAACAAACCCAATTTTGGGAGCAGAATTATGCCACTTCTTAAAAGGCAAAGCTAAACTCTAAACATATATATTTTATTTTAGGTGGTACAAGCTAGCAAATTCTCCAGTTTTATCATAGGGGTGATGTGATAGCAGTTTACCAGTATTTGAGGGGCTGTCACTGAGAAGAGAAAGTCAACTTATTTTCCAAGGCACCTGAGGGCAGGATAAGAAGTAATGGGGTGGGAGATCTTTAGACAGATCCAACCTAGAACTAAGGAGAAATTTCCAGACATTGAGAACAGTTAATCAATGGAATGGCTTGTCTCTGGAAGTTATGGGTGCTCCATCACTGGAGGTTTATAAGAAGAGACTGGACAGCCATTTGTCAGGAATGGTATAAGCAGGGGATTGGACTAGAAGGCCTCCAAGGTCCAAGGTCCCTTCCAAATCCATTATTCTATGTTCTACACCCAAAGCTGCCTCTTCCACATGAAGATTTCTTTCCTCCCTTCCTTTTTTGAATTTGTGTTAAATTATAGAAGAATGCTAGAAGACTCATACTTAGAGCTGTTTCATAATACTGAAAGGTAATTTAAATATATTTTACTTTATGCAATATGGAGAAAAAATATAAACAAAAAGTAACAATAATAATCTTAAAACACTTACCCATCTGACTCCCAACATTCCAAAATTCCTGAGGATTATAATTAGAAGAGTTGGTTCGGATTCCTCTAGGATATATTCTTGTGAGAAATCTGAGAGTATGTTGAACAAATTCATTTGCTATAAAGAAATATATCCAATACTGCATTATAGAAAGGCATGAAGAATAGCCAGTTTTATAGACCAACTAAAAGATAAATGTATGGACATGTTCAAAACATTTTGACACTTATTAAGAGCAGATTTAACAGAAATACTGGTGTGAAAATTTTGAATATTGAAAATATTGGTGTAAATCCAAACTACTACTTGATTAGCAACCTTCAATCTGTGTCCTTGTATGTTAAGTATTATTTATATTTATAGTTGTTCCTTCATTTGCCAAAATTAAACATTAATAATAAAATAATCTAAAATATAATCAAATGACATAATCAACTTAAAGTCATATCTACCTCTATACCTGTGCAACACACATTGTCTGAAGAAATACAATATCAGTAAAAAGAAAACATTTTATTCAGCTCAAATACATGTTTTAGTTTAATTAGATATTTCTAATTGATTATAGTTATGACCCCTCTATGAGGTTATCATAGCCAAAATATATGGGCCATCGAATCAATCAGAGATATTCCTCATGCTGGATTCTTCAGACTGTATGTATATATAACTATGTATAGTCATGTTTATTTGAAGAAGCAACTAACAACTTGTTTTCAGTCCAGAGCATAGTCTCACAGCTCCTATTGTAGCTTTCTGACACTGTTATTTGCCTTAATGCTATACCATGCAAGCAACTTTACAACAACAGAAAACAATTTGGCAGGAACGATAGTACCTCAGTAAGGAGCACATCCTGGTTTGGAATCCTATGATGGTTTTCTTCAAAATAAAAAGCCCCATTTAAGATGCTTTTTTTTTAAAGTACAAAAATGTGAGGCAGTTTGCTCACAATATACTGTATCAGCAGATTCTATTATGGAAACAGTAGAAAGCTCAAATTCTCGAATACAGCTCATCTGTCTGGAACCCGCAGTGTATATCAGACAATAATACAATTGAGTGTGTCCAGAAATATTTCACAAGAAGAGTCCTCCACTCCTCTGCTCGCAACAAAATACCTTATGCCACCAGACTTGAAATTCTGGGCTTAGAAAACGTAGAACTACGCCATCTTTGGTATGACCTAAGCGTAGCTCATAAAATTATCTGCTACAATGCCCTACCTGTCAATTACTACTTCAGCTTCAACCATAACAATACACAAGCAAACAACAGATACAAACTTAAAGTGAAGTGCTCTAAACTCGATTGCAGAAAATATGACTTCAGCAACAGGGTGGTCAATGCCTGGAATGCACTACCTGACTCCGTGGTTTCATCGCAAACCCCCCAAAATTTTAACCTAAGACTGTCTACTGTTGACCTCACTCCATTCCTAAGAGGTCTGTAAGGGGTATGCATAAGAGCACCAGCATGCCTACCATCTCTGTCCTAATGTTCCCTTTATTTTTATTCATTTTATGTATTCAATTCATGCTTATACTTATATATATTATCTAATACCATGTTTCCCCAAAAATAAGACCCTGTCTTATATTTTTTTGAACCCTGAAATAAGCGCTTGGCCTTATTGCCATGCACTCAAAAGCCGATTGGGCTTATTATCAGGGGATGTCTTATTTTGGGGGAAACTAGGTATGTACTTGACAAACAAATAAAAAATAAAAATAAACAGGTCTAATAAAACAAAGAATCTATAATATCTTGTGAAATATCTTCATTGCATGCCCAATGCTTTTGTTTTGCATCAGAAGAAAACCTAAATAAAATAAATATTCTCAATCTGAATTTAGAAGCACTTTAGGCAGGATTAGCAGCAGACAGGTGATAATAACCTGCTTTTTAGATATAAAAATTGGATAAGGGGCTACGCACAGGAAGAGGCATAAGACAAGACAACTTCCATATCTGAATTGTTTCCACTATGAATTGGGCTGAAAGAACCCAATGTTCAGTGTATTGTTCAGTGCATCATGCTAGTTGTGCACTAATAACTTACGTTTAATAATTTAAAATGAACAAAAAAGAGCAAGTGACACTTATTTACTTCTTTCTTTCCATAGTTCAGCAGAGGCAAACTGTAGCAGCCAATTAGGTGTCATGAAGCAAATCTCCAGCACAGAACTTATGGTGAGAACTCAATGGAGACTAGAAACATTCCATGTCCTCTCAGCCCAAGGCAAATAGTTTAATAAAGCATATTTTTTATTCTGATGTCTAAGCAAGAGAAAACATCAATACCATCTATTTTATTAGTCTGAATGCCAAAAATTACCTTTCAATTTTGCCAGCTTTCGGGCTTTTGCCTCACCAATTGAATTATTTTCATAAAAATGCTGATTTTTTCTTGAATCTTCAAAACTTATAAATTTCTGAGATTTGGTATATATCACAAGTTCCGACAGTGCCAAGGCAATCTTTATTTTCCTTATCTTTAAGTAATGAGATAACAAGTGAAAAATGATTTAATTATCTTTTTACCGTCCTATCAACATTTATACAAGGATATCAGATAATTTTGGTTGACAATTCTTAAGGAGAAAAAAAAATACTTCTATTCATATAGCACCATCTCCCTATAATAGACTTTAGCTTGGAACACAACAGAAGATTAGATTCTGAAATTGGATTTATTTGAATTCAACTTTCCATATCACACTCTCAATCCATTCCAGCACAAAAAATCTGGAATCATTTAAAGCCCAACAATCATCTTGCTGTAACCTTAAATGATTTAAGAAGTAAATTAATCATAACTAATGTTTACTGAGGTATTTATACAAAATTAGATATAGACTAAAAGGATCCTTATAAATGTAAATATAGTAAGAGGCAGCCCTGCTTGAACAGAAAAGATAGCAGACATGCAGAAGAGAGTACGTTCTGAATCTGGAATCCAAAGTAGTACATTCCTTAAAGTTCATCACTTAAGCAATAACACAGACATTTTCCAACATTTCTTGAACTTCAAGTTCTTTTTCATACATTTTTCTGTCCATAGCCCTAAGAAAAGCAAAATTGCATTACTTCTGGTAAATGAAAAATAGCAGACCTGCTTGAGATAAATACTAATGTGTGGTTTATAACTGCACATCCATCATACAAACCGACTTTGAAGTTCAAATATCTTCCTTGGAGAACTTTCCTAACGTTTGAGGATCAAAAAAGATCTTCAAATGCGAACTAAGAAAGATATATTTTTCTTTGAAAATTTAATTTCACATAACATACTTTTTGTTTCTTTCTTGGGGGAGCTGCAATTTTCCAACGTGCTTGTCTTTTCTTTACCAGAGATTGTTTAGGGAGTTTTAGCTCATTATTTGACTCTTCATCACTTGTTTCCTCCTCTTCAAATTCTCCTGTTTGACCATGACTGTCCATATCTTTCCTTTCAAGTGTTTCTTCAAGTGTCCCAATTTTTTTATTTTTTATCATAATTTTGAATTTTAGTGCCTATAAAAATAAGTCAATATTATTATAGGTTAATAAGACTCCCCATTAACATGTGGGATATACTTTTAATTTCAAGAACAACATTGAAATATATAGTACAAAGGTATCCAGCTCCCCTTCAAAATACTTCCACCTGTTCCTCAAGCAGGAGTTTTGAGTCTAGAAGGACCCACAAACTGCACACCTGGTCTGCCTGCAGCAGTCCAACCTCATCCAGAATAAAAGATGGAAAAGTCCCTAATATGTAACAATTATATTTTTAAAAAATGTTACCTCGGGAGAAGGTAATTCAGTTGGTATGGTCTTATCTATTGTAAATGTAACCAGCTTGTCACGCAGAATACTTTTTAGATAATCCACCATAACTTCCTGCTGTTTAGGACTACAATGATTCTCCAGAGACAATATCAGAGGATAATCAGAGACCTGAAAATGCAATTTCAAAGTTATTAACCTCCTTAACTGCACAAATAGGAAATACATACAACTAAAATAAGCAATATTGCAATTACAGATATTTTCATTAAGACACAAAAATACTATGGCATCTTAAAGTGGTCCCAAGTAAGTAGCTCATAGTGCTTCTTCTGTAAACGGCTTACTTTCCTTTCAATATAGTTGTCTGCACTAGTGAGAGGAACAAAGCCATCTTGGTGCTAAAGAGACCATACATTCCCTCGTCTTTCATCTATTCCTTTCATCTGCAGTTGCAGACATGGGTTGGAACAGAGCTTTTATTTGGTTCTATTCATTTTTAAGAGGAAAAGTTTCTGCCCAACAGATTGTTTCATGGTCCATGTAGTAGATGCCTTTTGTTTTATGCTACTGAATTCTCATCATCCATCAAAACTCTGAAGGCATGTGGGTAATTAATTAGGAGTATCTTAAAACATCTGGTAGGTATGTCACACATGTACCTACCACAAATGCATACTTGTCTATCACTTGGATGACGGTCATAAAGCTAATTTTGTTTGTTAATGTATATCCATGATAAACGACAGGATCGTTATTGGGTCCATCCCAGCAATCAATTTCCAGGCACCGGCATCCTTTCATTAGAGCACTTTTTAAAAAAAAATAGAAATGGAGTCATATATTTGCTACTAAGACACTAAAAATGAAAATAATTTGCTGGCACTCTTAGTCTGGTTCAAAGTTAATGGAATTGATGTCCTCTAACACAACTGGGGGAAGGAGTGTAAAAAAACTTCCATTTCAAATTCTACCAAAACATGGACATTTTTCCCTCACAAGGAATTGTAATATGTAGGTTTGGGTCATTTAAAATAAATGGAGTTCCTCATTCAACATTGTCATTAAAAGTTTGTTATGACAATGCCAGCTTTCTTTAGCTGCAGTTGTGAGGAAATAGTATCTGGTCCAAAGGAAAGCCCCCAGTGCCTGGTCCAGCTACACAACCCAAATTAAATTTGTTTCATGAAATTTTGTTAATCTATTTTTGGTAACAGCCAGAGATGTTGCTTCGTAGAAAATATATTTTAAGATTTTCATGCTACAGAAATGGTACATTATAGGGCTATTACCATGGGAAGTTGTGGTTGAAAAATACTCTTAGAAAACACTTATAACAAAAGCACCAGAGATGATTAAAAAGTTGTCTGGCTACAATAGTGCTAAGAACTGCATGTATAAGAAAAATGTATAGCATGTTATTTGTTGATCATTTATTTTAACTTGACTAGTTCGCTCAGAAAAATCCTCAGGAAAGAAGTTGAGTTTCTAAAGCAAGTATTTATCTGAAAAAATGCACAGTGGGCTATCCAACAGTATTCCCAAAAGTTAATGTTGTAGCACAACTGCTGTAGTATACTATGCAAATTGTGCTTCCATAGCTTCTGGAAAGTAAACTATGAATCGCCATTAGGAAACGACTATTGCACTGTGAGCCCCTGAAGGACAAGAGTATTAAGATTTGTACCCCAAAGAAAGGACATAAAACTTGGTCCCATTAATTTCAATGGGTTTTAAAATCCCAACAACGGCAAAACTCATTACACCGCATCATTTCCTGGAATACTTTAAAAGGCAAATGGGGACTTCACATGTTGAATATTTGCCAATTTTGGCTTTAATTTTAATTTTTCATTTAATCAAATATAGCTTTAGAATTGCAGATAATTATTCTAATAGACAATGGTTTTGCTAGTTTTGTTAGTGAATCCATCCCCGGAATAGTACAGAAACTCAATTAAAATATTCCAGACAGGGATTATCTTCACTCAATTTGTACATATCCAGAGAAAAGTGTACCACTTCTGCAGGTACTTTGGTCTACCCTTGAGTTGTTCTTACTAGTAGTAAGTTTTCTTCTAGCATTCAAGTAGAATTTGCTTATGTTAACTCAAATCCATCATTCCATTTTCAGAACTCTAAAATGTTTGAAAATAGGTTCTGACTTTCTGAGAAAATCTTTTCAGGTTTTTGTAGAGTGCTCTTGTATTCCCCCTATTTCCAAGAGGCTAAATATTCCCAGTTCTTTCTAGCCCTATCAATCTGTGAATCTTTTCCAGTTTATCTGCATCCTCTTGAAAACAAATTGCCCAGAAATTGACACAGCATTCAAGTGCGTTGCCTTTTTTATAGACACATCACACTGCTTAGTCAGTTGTGCCTGGAATGACACTTGAGCCTGCATAAATATTCACTTGGCAATTAATTATTACTCCAAGATTAAATTCACAAGTATTATTATTTAATACCTATAACTAGATTTTACTTTGCATTTGTCTAAGTTTAATATCATTTTGTTATTTTCAGCCCATTTCTCTAACCAATCAATACTATTTTAAATTATTTTTTGTTTTCTAGGATATCAATTATCCCACCCTATTTTATGAATTTGTATGGAAGAGTTATTATATTTTATTCTAATTTGATAAGAGTCTTTGCACAACACTTGAATACAATTTTTGAACCAGCTTCAAAATGTTATTATTATTCCATTCAGCCCAGTTTACTACATGAAGTACTTTATCAAATGTTTTGCTGAAGTAAATATATATTATATCTATGGTATTCTCACAGTCTACTGAACAAGCCATGCAATTAAAAATGAGATAACATTAGCCTGACAAGATTTGTTCTTGATAAATATATATTGTCTTCTGGTAAATACATATTATTTCAAGATATTAAACCATCAACTTCTTTATGATCTGCTATTTGTTATCAGACTAACTAGTCTTCAGTTCATCACATTTACTTTTCTCACTTTTCGAATACAGTACATACAGTATATAATACAGTACATAGAGTAGATATCTACATTTTCTAATTGCCTGGCATTTCATCAGTTTTCTATTATTTGTCAAAGAGAATACATAAAATTTCTACCACACATCAGCAAATTATTTCACGATGTAATTCATGGTCTTCTACTCATTCAAAGTAGAGGTCTTAGTAATGTCATTTTCACTAAACAGTTTAGCATTATTATTTTTTTTTTGAAAAGGAGCCTATTTATTTTTCTAGCACCCTCTATACTTCCAGGCTATCAATATCTATTCTTCCTTAGTAACATCTCTCTCTTACATATGATCTTTTTTGTTTTCAGAATTCTGATTAGTGTTTTGTGTAAATTATACAGGTAGTCCTTGACTAACAACCATTTGTTTAGTGACTAAGTTACAAAGGCACTGAAAAAAAATGACTTACAATTGTTTTTCACACTTACAACTGTTGCAGCATCCCCATGGCCACATGATCAAAATTTGGATGCTTGGTAACTGGCTCATATTTATGATGGTTGCAATGTCCCGAGGTTACGTCATCACCTTTTGTGACTTTCTGACAAATCAATGAGGAAGCCAGATTCACTTACCACCCATGCTAACTTAACAACTGCAGTGATTCACTTAATAACTGTGGCAAGAAAAGTGGTAGAATGGGGCAAAATTCACTTACACCGGTCTTGCTTAGCAATGGAAATTTTGGACTCAATTGTGCTTGTAAGTTGAGGAATACCTATATTAGTTTCTTCTATGCCCACTCTTCTTTTTCTAATTGGAATTATTTGCAGTTATGCTTTTAGTATCTCCTGGAATTCTCATCCATCTTGAACCTATTTTTTCCATTAGCTTCTTCTAAAATGGAATCCATTCAACTTGCTCTGAATTTATTGAAATCCACTTTTCTGAAGTCTAAGACACATGTATCAATTGTTTTAAAATTTAGTTTCCCTTCACATTAACAAAAATAACATTAAATGGCTATTTCCTGTTCCTACTGCATCTACTTCCTCAGCTAAGTCTTCTCAAGTAAGAAAGCCAATGGGAAAAAGGAGTCACTCAGATACTCAGAATGAGCAATCAATAGGTCTCAAGGCACAACTCTTGCACTCAGCAGCTATTCAGGACATAAACTTTTCACCCCTCACAATTTAGTATATAATCCTTCAAAATGGAGAGATTATCTGTTCATTCTTCTTTTTTTATCTCTCTATTGAACTCTACTGGCAAACTACTATTAGCATTCTTTGTTCACTCATTTTGTCTGACAGAACCCTATTAAATAAGGTACATGGTTTAACAAAAATTGTTTTAAAGATAGACATAACAGGAAGCCCTACACAGTCAAGGTAGTACCACTCAGGGCTAGGGCACAAACATTTATTTTGTTAGCTTTTCTCAGAGGAGACAAAGTAGAAACAGTTTATTAGCAGCAGCAGGATTATTAGAAGTTACAATTGATTCCAAAACAGGTTCTTGAGTTATCCTTAGTTTGCTTTTGTTCCCTGTAACCAACCTCTTAAACTCCACCAGGATCCATCCAGAAACAATTAACTACTCTATTGTAAAATATAGATATACAGATTAGGTGAAACTTTGCTCAATAGCAGTAACTGCAAGAGGGATCTTGGAGTCCTAATGGACAATCACTTAAATATGAGCTCCATGTGCAGGCCAAAAACATGATTTATCTGGGGCTACTACAAATATATTCCTACTCTGTTACCGAATCTTTGACAATGTTTAAACAGTTTTACACAACTGGTTATCTGACTCATATCTTCTGTTTTCCTGTCCTCCTTTAACCCCCTTATATTAGCAATAGCAACAGCAGCTAGACTGCTCCACAGAGCTTTACAGCCCTCTCTAAGTGATTTACAAGACAACATATTGCCCACAACAATCTGGGTCCTCATTTTACTGACCTCAGTTGGATGGAAGGCTGAGCCAACCTTCAGCCATTGAGACTTAAACTGCCAAACTACTGGCAGCCAGCAGAATTAACCTGCAGTAATGCATTCTAACCACTGCACCACCATGGCTCCTGCTAGTTGCTAGTTATTTATAACTTTTGATTGTATGTATGTGTTTCATCATACACAAGTGGACACTTCAGAAGGACAATATCTTACCTTAGAAAATTAAGCAGTCAGACCTGATCAATATTTGCAGAAGAAACTGTCCTAAAATCTTAATGCTAAAGTTCTAGGCTAGCATGAGAAAATATGGCAAGCAACTTCCATATTCTTGTCAAGAAAATGAGATGGATGCATCCGTATAGGTACTACTACTTCAGCTAGGCTCAATTATTTTTTTTTCTTCCTCTTAAGTGAAAACATGTTCTGTACATATTGTTCCCAGGCCCAAGAAATTAGTACGCTTGGGAATCAGTCTCAATTATTAACATATGTTTCTTAAATCTTATACTGGCTCCTAAAAATTCTAGGTTTTAAATGTCTGAACAAAGTGTTCGTTCTTTCCTCTTGCTGCTAATCTTCTGTGATCTGTTCCTTGGTCCTTCCTTCTGTGCACAGGATTGATCCACATAAATTAAAGAACTCCTGGAACTGAGAAAGCATAGCACAAAACATGGTACAATTCTAGTTCTGTAATGAGAAGCCCTAGAGTACTATAAGTTCTCACACTCCTTTATTCTCTGATGCTTATTGTTCATTATGTTTAATGGTCTGCCTCAAAATAGCTCTAGCAAATCTTAGAAACTCTGAATGCTTTATATATATATATATATACATAAATATGGGGAAATGAGTTTGTAAATCATGCAGTGGACTATTTATGCAAAGTAAACATTTTACCCTAGCATGCCTTGGCACAGGCTATATGGGTTTCCTTGGTGCATTTATATTTTGAAAATGTATATTCTTCTCTTTAAATCAAAACCTGATAGCAACACTAAAATATTTATCTGTCATACTGAATTGTAGTCTAGCTACTTTGCTTTCTGTTTGTGGTTTTCAGTGTTTTTAACAATGTTTTAATTTATGCTTTTGAAAATGAGATTCAGGAAAACAGAAGAAGCTGTTCTACTGAACTACTTATTATATTAAACTAATGATTCAAAATGGATACAAATACCTTGCATAGCCCCACAGGTGACTTGACCCTATTAGCTGATCAGATATGAGGTAGGTGTTGTGTGAGGATGAAATAAAGTATTCACATAGCGGACGGGACATATCCTGGTAAACAGTTCTGTGCTCACTTTTAAATATCGCGCAGTCCTCAGAGCTCACATATCTTATAAATCCTTCAAATGTCATCTCTTTATTTCTCTTTGCTGAAAGCCAGAACATTACAAACACATATATATCTCCAGCATGGACACAAACAGAATTAAGCACAAACTGAAAATATTCCAGACTAAATATATTAATGTAACATGGAATGTCAGATCACACATGAAAATCTAAACTGTTCTTGCACTCAGTGATGAGGAATTGAAAGAAAATGAATCACATATGATATGTATTTTATATGCTCATATAACTTAATCAACTCAGTAATTGAGTGATATCTTTCATGAGCTTTGGCTGATGCACCCTCAGTATCTTTGTTTTGCCACAGTTTATTCAGGTTATGCTTAACATCCTATAAATGAAATTCTCTCAGAATAGTGTTTGCTGTTCAAATTGATACAATATTATCAGTCAGATCACAAACTACATTTGATATTAGCTAACATACTATGCTGCATACTTGTGTGTGCATTTAGTATATACTGTAAACCAATAAATCCTGTCATATCATTTCCACATGTAAGACTTAATACTATGCTGGGCAGCCTTTCAGAATATTCACCTGGGCACTACTGTATGGACTGTCATACAATAAGTTAGATGCCCAACAAAATAAAGCACCATCATCTTGCAAAGTCTCATCTGAAACTGTGAAAATGACAAAAGATACCATGATCATATGAGATTTCTACCTCTTTTAATTTAGTGAGGAAATGGGTGCATCCGTGGCTGCACTTGATTCTTTGGCCTGGAGGTAAAATATTGCCAATCTCCAAGTCAGAGAGCATGTCTATTCATATTTTGTCTAGAAAATAGTTCAGAGGACTCAACTAGGAATTGTAGTCTTAAGTTCCATCCATTTTAAATTATTTTTACAAATACAATGAAACTTAAAACCAGGGGTAGACTGATGCTCTTGTAACAACTGGTTCACCTGGAACTGAAAATGCACACATGCACCTTCCACGCATGTGCACAGCATC
>JANHZT010002415.1:36562-50459 GCA_032468215.1 Stegonotus admiraltiensis
GGTTTATTGGATTTTAAATTTGGGGATTTTAAATTTGGTTTTAAATTGGTTTTAATTTTGAGCCACTTTGTTTAATTTGGGTTCTTAAATTATTTTTAACTTTTGTATTCTTGTGTTTTTAATTTTTAATCTACGCAAGAGTGTAGAGCTCTCATAGATGCACGAAAGTTTAAATAATACTACCAATCATGTATCTCTATCCACACAGGAAGCACTGTTCTTCCAATAATTAAGATCTTTTCCCCTTTAACTAATCTTTTGCAATTTATGTTCTAAATCTATTTAATACTGGTAAGAGTTTTGTAAACCAAATTTCACAGGATCACTCACAGAATATAAATACCAACCATCCAAAGGAAATGTATATAACTATCTCTATAGAATCAACATATGGTTATAATTAAATCATTTGTTATGAAAGTACATACATGCAGCTTTGGTTGCCTAGTTTTTGGACCAAATCATATTTTATCAGCCAAGCAATGGTATAATTTTCCTTAAAATAAATATGTCAACTCTGGAAACAGTGCCTGACTTTTCCCTCATTTGATTGCTTTTACTATATACTATTCATAGCCTTATTTCAGAGCGAGTCCAAAAACATTCAGAGTAACATGAATTTTAGGTTACTTACGACTGGTGAACACTACAGTTGTAAAATACAAAATCCACAGATGCAAACTTCTTCCCTGTCTCTTTGGACTTAAGATAAAGCTTTACCACTCGCTTATCACCTAGAAAGAGAACAAAGCAAGCATAAAGAATCAGAAATCAACAAACTGGTGATTGGCATGGACATCTGTAAAAATAAAGACTTTTACTTTGACCAGATTGAAATAAATAGTTCTGACCAAATTGAGAAATAGTCTCAGTGAATAACCAAGACCGTGAGAAAACATTAATCATGGAGGAAGATGATCCATCCAAACCACTTTTCTTCTTCCTAGATAGCTTTAATGATTTAGAGAGAAAGTAATCTTGCTTAGTGCAAAACTAAAAAAAAAGCTGGTGAAAGACTCTGATAATAGATCTTTAACTGGCTACTGCAGAATTTATATTTGGCATTCTCCACCATAAATACCTCTCTAGATCTAATCTGGAAACTTTCTGAAGATGTAATTGGCAATAGTGTCTCATTGAACTTTTTAAAAATGGAGAACCAAAAGATTTGTAGCAAATATACCTCAATGAAAAATTAGCCTCAGCGAATCACTGGTTTGGTCTCAAGCTACTCTATCCAAGTTACTATATCCAATGACAATCTGACTTTTCCAGTCCCTCAATTAATATGCATCTCAATTATTGCCCTTTTTTCTCTATTTACATGTTACCTCTCCCTTGGGTTAATATGTTATATCTTAAGGGATTTTGATTTATCTGTAACAAAAACAACCCAAGTATGTGAGGTCAGAATAGATCTATGATGGCAAACCTGTGGCACGGGTAGCCATATTGGTGGGCATGTAAGCTCAGCTCCGGTGCATATGTGCGCACCAGCCAGCTGATTTTCGGGCCTTCTGGGCCCACTGGAAATAGGGAAACAGGCTGTTTCTTGCCTCCAGAGGGCCTTGAGTGGGTGGCGAAGGCCGTTTTCACCCTCCCCAAGCTCCTAGAAAGGCTCTGGAGGCTGGGGAGAGCAAAAAAAGGGCCTTCTGGTCCCACCAGAAGTTGGCAAATGGGCCGTTTCCAGCCTCCAGAGGGTGTCTAGGGTGGTGGGGAAGGCCATTTTCACCCTCCCCAAGCTCCTAGAAAGGCTCTTGAGCCTAGGGAGACAGAAAACTGTGCCAGGAGTGGGGGGAAATGGGGAGAAGTGGGAGGGTCACGCACCTATGTGCAGGGTGGGGCACATAGAATTATGGGTGTGGGCACACATGCGCGTGACACCCCCCCGGCTCCTGGCACGCAATGGCAGAAAGATTAGTCATCACTGGAACAGATTATACCATCTGAACAGAAGACTAAATTATCAGCCTTCCATACAAGAACAGAAACAACAATGTATTTTTAGACAGTCTTAGAGCAATCTTTCCCAACCTTGGCAGCTTGAAATTGTGTAGACGTCATCTCCCAGAATTCCCCAGCCAGCACTGAGGAGGTCAACTAGGTGTTGAAGTATACACATCTTTCACATTGCCAAAATTGAACAATTTTGACTCTCGAGAGAAGGATTTTGAAATGGAATAAAAATAATACAAGAAGTATAGAATCATAATAATAAACTATATAGACTGGCTTAGCTTTTGTATTACTTAAATATTTGTTGAAAAATTCAGTTCCCTATGTACACTCAGTTTATTCTATATTTAACTGCTGCAGGATGATGAGATATTAACTCACCTTGTCCTCTGGTAATAGGTATCACATCTTTTGTAGATGGAGAACTACAGTAGATTCTGCCATCTTCAATGCGGCTTTCAGATTCAGTGAAATCTTCAAAGGAACAATTCACACCAGCCAGGAGATCAGGAACATTCCAAGCTTGCAAAACCAGCTGACAGGAAAAAAAATCTGTTCAGTGATCTGTTCTTTTTTTTTTAAGGGGATCTATAACAAAACCTGCATATTTCACCATCTTAAAGAAATATACTGGCATAGTGTTTAAATTCCAGTTATATGGAATTTAAAGTAAAATGACCCACCGGGACTTCCGACATGGTGACTGATATATTCTTCGGCTGAACGGTAAGTTGAACACATTGACGCAGATCTGAGGCAAAACGCTGGTGTTCATCAGCTCGATCACAACGCTCCTTCCGAGAACAGCTGTGAAAAAGCAAAAAACAATGTCTGTAAGACTGTGGTAATCTTTAGCTACAATTAGTAATGTTCTCATTATGCTGTTATATTGATGATTAATGACATGCAAAAACTGATCTTATCTTCATCTGCTAGTTCATCTTATTTTTATTTAAATTCTAGTCCACCTTTCATGACTGCTCTGTCAGTTACAAATGAAATGGAATAAAAGTTGCACAATTAAACAAGAAAGCCCTTAATGCTATTCCTATATTACACAAATAATAAAAGAGACCATAAATATTATCAATTGAAAACATGCTTCACAATACATACTGAAACTTCACATTCAAATAATCACAGAAATATTTATTTGATAAATAACTTATTTTTGTATATTATATTTTGGTCTTTACCCCACATCCATGTTTATAAGAAAACTAATGCCTAGGTTAGGATGGCATTCAATGTCTCAAAGAATCTTGCTGAAAAAAATAAAGATGGGCTTTATGCATCATTTTACAAATTAATCTTAATGAGAAAGGAGTAAAGGAAACATTTTACAAACATAGGTATATCTTCTCAGAGGAAGCCTGATAGTACAAAAGTTTGCTCATAGAAGGTTATTAAAATTTATGTCTTTACTGCAATAAAATCTGAATTTTGAAAACAAGCCTTATTCTTCTGTTTTGGTTTGCTTGCTAAATTAAATTTTAATATTTCTCTCTGAAAATTAGTCCTTTAAACAAAGAAACCTAGATGTTATTACTCCTTAAAGTTAAATCTCTATTTTTATGATGGGATCTTAATTTCATTTGCAATTGTGCATGGGTTATTAACGATGTAACACAATAATCTAACAAATACTTACCATGCTGAACAGCTGCTTAATATTCAGTGTTTGTATAAATGCTTGCAAGTGTGCAGTGAGCTTTTGCACTTGATCTTTACAGAACCACTACATGATAAGTCACAGAATAGGAAAGAGTCTCACTATATATTTCATCCAATATGATGATTATGCAAGAAATCCTTTAGAACTGTATTAGCTTATCAGACCTTTATTTTTTTTAAAAAAAAAAAGTAGGGAAGACAATCCATTCCACGAGCAAAACATGTTTATCTAAAAGCTAAGAGAATATTACTAAAGTTACAAAATGTCTTGTAATTTGAACTAGTTGATCTGGATACTATAAACAACTGCTTCTTCACCCCTGTAACAGTTCTTCAAATATGCAAAGACGGATACCCTGAATCAAGTCTTCTTGGAATAAGCATATGCAATGCTTACAATCTTTCAACATATTCATCACCATCCTTCACCAATGTTAATCCTTCATTAACATTCTTCTTAAAATATCACAGTCAAAACTGCTTTTTTCACTACGCAAGAAGAAGGAATCAACAGTAAGAGTAACTTACCAGTTAAGTTTTTTTTTTAATATTTTATATAAACATCACTTTATTGTAAGAATGCAATGAATTAGGACTTATAATACAACAGTAACATAAAAAGTTTTACCTAGCAGGTAAGAATAAGAAACAGTAACATTGAGACATCATTCCTATTCTGTGACTTTTTATGTAGTGGTTTTGTAAAGATCAGCAAGTTCATGGCAGAGTCAAAATTCAAGCTGAGAATTTTGTGATTCAGTTCTCTGTATGACACTGATGATGCAACTTTATACCTGGGCATTTATATGTCTGAATTAGATCCTTTTGAAAATTTCTGTCCTTTAATATCCTACCCTAATCAATTCCATGTTCTTCCCATCTCATGTATTGAGATTTTAATGGAGCTGCAGTCCTGCTGCAATTTCCTTTGAGCCTAACAGTTCATCACACTCATCTATGCTCTCGATTAAGCAACTCCAAGCAATTTCAAATAAGCAGCTGCAAATATTCCATCTATTTCATCAAAGGCAGCCACTCGGCTGCCCCCATAGCACTGTTCTAGTCAGGTATTCTGCCTCCATTAATAAGTTTAAATGGGTTTCTTTAACTTCTCCTCCCTGCATTTGTGATAACATTATTTCATTATAGAAAGCATTTAATTAAGCAGAGGGCAATACAGTATAAGCAGATACACATGCACCGTTCAAGGTCTCGGTAATCTCAATGATTTATCTCCCTAGCAAGTGCCAGCATGACACTGCACAATGGAGTTTCTGAGCCACTACAACATTCCACCTATATCCTTGGGATGCTTCAGGGAGAGAGATGTCTTTGAATTTTAATTAAAATGCTCCACATGGCTAAACAGTCAGGATTCTGTAGCTTCTAACAACTTTTCCCCCTCAAGCCCAAAGAAAATCACCCCTTTAATGTCTTTCCATTTTTTTGTTTTGCCCCTTCTCTTTTACGCTTTCATTAGTAACCCTATATGAGAGACCTAGTTCCTGAGTAAAGGCACTGAATTGTAAATTAGTTTTGATCCATGGCAGCAGATGCACATAATCTTCAAAGAAAACCAGACAAATGAGTTATAAAAGATAATGTCTTCTTCATACTATTCCTCTGCAGCTAAAACAGGGCTAGAGCTGATTCCCAAGAATATTTCCCTGTTGCCAAATGTTCTTGGATTGGCATCTCAACCCTGCCCCAATTCAAGCCAATTTCAAAAGTTAAGAATTTCAACTTTCCCAATATGACAAACAAGAAGCATTGGGGTACCTACATTTGATGCATCATAACTGGAAATGTTTGATAGCTACAAGTACTGACATTTCATGCTGAGCAATCAAATTGCATTCATAAAAGGATTAAGAAAGTTTCTTTAAACTGTAGACTAAGATAAAATATTTTCAAGCAGAAAGAACTAAATATGCTATGTTAATGCCATTACCCCCACCCATTTTCCATTAGTCCAAGTAATTCAATATCTAAACTCATTATATATGCATAGGTGTGTGTGTGTGCGAGCGTGCATGTGTGTGTATCACTGTTAAGATGCTGCACACCCTCTCTAAATAAATAAATCATGGACAACTAGTCTCAGGGCAGCAAACTATTTTGGGGAATGCGTAGTCTGTGTCAATCAATCTATGCTGGAATGAGGGTGACTCCTGCTGTGATTCAAGATAGGAAGTAGAAAATTTAGTCCTCAGCCACCCACACATCAGACATTCAGAAGCTGCCGATTCAGTAGACAACTGGCAACTCGGAGCTGGCTGCCATCAATCAGCTTTACAGCATTAAGCATTTACCACAGAGGCAAGAGGAGGCTAAGTATATATACCAGACATTGAGGTTTACTTCTCTCAGCTTGAAATAAACAGGTGAAGCCTAACAGCAATTCTTTGCTCTATTCCCCCACTGTGCTGGTTCCACATTCATGCAAATCAGCAGGATGAGGGATTCCTGGCAACTACAATGGACTGAATTTTTTAATCCCTACAAAAGTTTGCTGAGGTATCCTACCATAGGAGATTCAAGGTTGAATCTACATGACAGGCCGACTCACTCAAGCAAAACAAGTAATTTCCCCAACAGTACAAAAAGAAATGATAATGTCATCCTTATCCTTATCATAGTTATAACATTTTTATGAGTATGCACAGCACTTCAGTCTTATTATTGCAATCTTATAATAACTCCATAAACTCAGTATTATATAAACAAGAGAGAGAGAGAAAAAAAGCAGTGCTGCACTAAGAAATAGCATTTCTGTCCATTAGACAGAAAAACGCCACAGCTTCCTGCTTTTTACTTTTTTATGGAAGTTAACCAGGTGCCACCAAAAGCCCACAAAGAGATCTAGAAATGAATTCCTTCTCTGGCTCTTTCCTCATCACTTCACATTCAATAGTCTCTTCTTTTTGAATGATTAGATCTCATAGCAGCATTGTGACTAATGCACTCCAAGCTCACCTCTTGTCAAGGCCTCCTGTCATTTTTCAATCTATGACTTCTACCATTTTCCCTTTTTTTCTATCAGTCCTTCTTTCCTTAGCACACATTGTTCTAACGAATTGTTTTCCGATTTAACGTAACTTTAATATGACCATATTTTGCTACTTTCTCTTGTTTAACGCTCCCAAAGGTTCTGCTTACATATTTCATGCTATCATATGCTTGATGGTATGATAGTTAGGTGTTACGAAACATAATATTAATACATTTTTAAAAAAATTATTGATGAAATTTAACAATTACAACAATTATATTAGTGATCATAAAGTAAAAATGCACATCCTAGTGATTAAAATAAGCTAAAGAAAAGAAACAACTAGTATCTATATAGCATCAGCAAGAAAGTTGTTCAATCTCTAAACTTAACATTACATGAGGGATACTTCGTGCTCTCTGAAGTTAGTTGTTTTCTTGCAAGATGTTTCATTACCCAACTAGGAAACTTCATCAGTACTAGGTCTGTGCTAACATTGATGATGTTATCTAGTTGGGTAATGAAACATCTGCAATGAAACAACCAATGAAAGGATCCCTCAGCTGAATTCTGACCTACAAATATTCTCTTCTAATCAGTGGTGAAATCTAAAATGTGTTACTACCGGTTCTGTGGGTGTGGCTTGGTGGTGGTGGGGAATGTGACTGGGTGGGCGTGGCCATTTTTTTTTTACTTTTAAAACCATTTTTTACATGTAAAACCATGTAAAAATGCTTTCAAAAGGCTCTGATGATCCCAGCTGAGTTGCCTGATCGGCAGGCAACTCAGCTGGGATCGCCAGAGCTTGGCTCGTCAGAGCTTGGATTGTCAGAGTCATTTAAAAGAAAAAAAAAGGCTCTGATGATCACGCGGCTCAGCTGGGCATTGCGGGGGGGGGCAGGGATTTTTGCTACCAGTTCTTCAAACTGCCTGCCACCATCACTACCTACTCACCCGAGCCAGTCCGAACCGGGAGCATTTCACACCTGCTTCTAATGTACATGTAGACCATACAGAACCATATTCCTCTTTGTACATGACCTTGTTACTAAATTGAAGATTAATTGTACTATTGTAACAGGTTTATAAGCATTCACAATGTCAGAAGTAAGGCTTCCACAAGGGAACAAAGTTTTTATATATAAATAAAGGAGTGTGTAGAATAGGGAGACACCATCAAACCAAACCAAAAGACTATTCAGCATACTTACATGTTATGTAGGACACACCAACCACAGTGAGGATCTCTAGAACCCAGGCACAGTGCACATGTTGTATATTGCTCACAGCTTTCCACTGGCACACGAGTCACCTAGGGGGACAAGCACTAGTGTTAAATAAAGTCTTACTTCAGAGACTTTCAAGTTGAAGTTCTTATTCAAATGAAATTCCCAGTGCTTTCTCTTTTTCCCTACTTACCATCAGACAACTGAAAATAGTTCACTCAGTTTCAGCACCCTATTCCTTGGTTACAAGGGAAGAAAAAGTGAAAAATCCAGAAGTAGGGGCTAAAATAAGAGAAGTCTTATTTTACCACTCTGTCATGGTACCAGCACTATGGAATGAGATTCCTCCTGAGATCCATGTAGCTTCCACCCTACTTTGCATTCTGCAAAACCTTAAAGGCCTGGTTGTTGTCTATACCTTGAGTTAGGGTGGATAGTGTCCTGCTGCGTTTGGTGGGGAGGAGGAGGAGTGCTGTTACTAGGACTTGCCGTGAGTTCTTGTTCTTTTTAATAATTTTATTATAATGCTTTTTCCAGTTTGTTTGTTCTTGCCAATGCATAAATTATATAAATTTAATATAATATAATTTAAATATGGTCTTGGCTGAAACAGAGATGCACTTCTTGGCAACTCAAGACAATGATTTCCCAACACCAACTCTCTCTGTTTAATATTATGTTACAACATTATGGTGTTGTACTAAGGGGAAGGAATTATGGTTACCAACCATCTTTTAAACATTCAATTCTCCTTTGATATAGGTAATTGGGAAGGGGTGTTATGACAACCAGCTGTTGAAAAGAATACTTCACTGCTGCTGCCAGAAGAAAATGCCACTGCCTTTGTGAAACAGATGGCAAGCACTGAAAAAAGGTGAGGCAGAGGACTCTTTGTCTACCACCCCAATTGTTCTCCATGGACTACACAACATGATTACAATGCAATCATTAAGGGGGGGAAAGCAATTCAGTTAGCATTGAAAGCATTCTAGAATTCAAAATTCTGTTATCATTCCTTCAGTTTGTTCTGCTATTTCAAGGGAAGCATACTATCCCATCCCCCCCCCAAACTGAGATCTCCACTTGACCTTTAAATAATATGGTAGGATTACCCTCCAGAAAGTATGCAGGACCTTGATAAGGTAGTTATTTTACTGTAGACAATTACAGCAACTATGATTACCTGCTAGGAAATTCTCCATATCACATCTAAACATTTTATTTTAGTGGCTATTGGGGGAAGGGAGAGGGGGAGGCGCTTGTTAATCTGCATGTGGCCATTTTTGGCCTAATATTGCACCTTCTTCAAATACATAATCCTTCGCAAATAGTTAATAAAGACTATAGTTTTCCCTAACCCATATCTTCTATATATATAATATTAGGGCTCCCATCATCACTTGCCAGCATAATTCTGTTATGATCATTCTGCGTATCAGCTAGGGCACTAGCATGGGGGGAAGTGGAGTATAATTCAGTCCACTATTTTTAGTGCTATAAGACCTGAAATGATGCTGAAATGAGCTAAATTTCAATAAAATAATATGCACGCATTCCCTAACTGAAATAGTTTGTGCTGAAATCACCTAAGGACTGATTCAGGAATTATCAAAAAAGGATCTGACTGAACATTACAACTGAGTTTTAGACATGAAAATTAGACATCTCTTTTTGAAGAGATAAGATAGTAGGAGGAATGTCAACAAAGGTACAGAAAATCTCATACAAATTAAGTAGTTTTATATAAGGGAGGAAAAAAACCACGAACAAAATGCAGGCTTGCTTTGCTCATGGATTAAAATAATTTTACACTTCCCATTCTTGCAATCCCCACATTTAAAGCCAAATACCTTCAGTGGGCCTAAAAAGATCAACAAAATATTGGTCAAACACCAAGGTTCTTTCTAAGTGCAAGGTCAATCATTGGAGGCACCCTACTACTTCTTTGATATTGCTGATCACAGCAGAGGGAAAAGGAAGCACATTTTTTGTGCTTTCAATTTTCTCAATATTCCCCTGGGTCATTCCTGAGTCTAAAAAATAAAATTCTGGGTCTGTTAGATCTGTTTCCAACTCAGAGGAGCCTGTGTCTGAACATCAGCTAACAAGAACTGTTGTTTCAAAAAGAGAAGAAAGGAAATATTCCCATGAGGATGGGAATGGCTGAAAGGAACCTATACTCCACAACATAGACTAGAGTGGTGCAAAACAGAAGACTAACAGGTGCTGAGTGTGCAACTATACCAGTATGAATGCTTTCCCAACATGTATCTCTTGCTAGAATAGCAACTGAATCTTCTCTAACCCTAACCCGAACCCTTAACAAAAGACAATACTATCCTAGCTTTCCAAAATATGCGGCAATAATCTTTACCCCATTTTAGATTTCCATGTTATCCTATTCTTTCTCAAAGAGTATTCATAAATATAGCATATTTATATCACATCATGCCTGTAAGATAATAACCAATCCAAGGGTATTCAATGAATATCAGAAAAAAAAAAGTCACACCAGACCAAGGGTGTCAAACTCAAGGTCTGCGGGTCAGACCCAGCCTGCGGGGTGCTTAAATCCGGCCCACTGGGGCAGTGTGGAAATAGTAAAGGACCGGCCCATGGTGCCGTCTCCCTCCCCCCTCCCCTCAGCTGACCTGCAGAGAAGAACTACAATGCTGATCTGGCCCTCGAAGAAATCCAGTTTGACACCCCTGCACTAGACCATGAACTTTTATAAATCATAGCAGCTTCTTGGTCCAATACACCAAAATCAAACAAGCCAAATTACGTTTTCATGCTCAGCTTCAGCTTCAACTTCACTATCATGTATCTTCAATTTAGAAACTTGTTTTCCATAGTTCCTGGCTATATGGACACAGCCTCATCTATGTAGAAATTAGACAGACATTGAGTGAATGTCTACAACTAAGAAATTGGGTCACTCACTTCATTTTCCTGTAATATTTGTGTTCATTTTCTCCTTTCATGAAAACAGAGTTACTGACTTCCAGCAATCTCCACTGGATATATCTAGAATAGTTTCATTATGGATGAAAGATCGATAAGAACGAAAATCTCAAAATATGTACAGTTCTCAGTTACTACATATTTTTTTTGTTTCTAATGTACTGTACACCTCTCCAGAAGACAGCTAGAAATATCTATTTATCTGTTCCGTGCATTTAATATTTTTGAGAAATTGATTTCAACAATTTTCTGGGAGTCAATGTTTATCTTATTTACCCAAAGGTTTCAGTTACTCTTCATTAAAACAGAAAAGGAAGCAGACAGCAATATTAGCATCCTTCTGTAGATCTGCTTCTGATCACAGTATTATCAGCAAGAGTTGTATGTCACTCCCTTTTTGTAAATGACCAGAATGTGAAATAAAATCCAACTCCTGGGTAATTGGCTAATCAGAAAAGGCTGGTTTAGAAAGAAACTGCCTTGCTTCTAATAATAATAATAACAACAACAACAACAACAACAACAACAATGCATGATTAACAATTTTAGAAACTATTTTCCAAACCTTAAACCATTTATATAGGTAGCCCTTCAGGTTAGAAGAAGGCACACTATTGTGCATTTCATCTGTGAATACAGAGGCAGATCTGAGTCCCAGTATGGAAGGGCAGAGTCTAGCACAATGGGATCACTGAAGTCCATAAACATTTGTAGCATATACAATTTCATGACCTCTAGATCTGACTATATATAACACACCAATAAAGTCTTTGTACTGCCCTCTGGCTTTAGGAAACTGTAAAAAACCCAGGGTGGATAAAAATCATTGTTTTGGTTTTTTAAAATCAAAATATTGGATTTTTTAAAATTTAAATCAGATTTTTTTATTTTTATCAAATTTATTTTAATAAAATGCTTTTGGAGTAAAAATTTATTTAAGATACATTAATAATTTAGTTTATTCAGCATGAAATGTAGTTTAGTTATGTAGCATGAGACTGTATATTCTGCAATATTTACATTTTTGGTAAATTCATTCAATGAATCCAAGCTCTGCCAGCTAAATAGGAAACCTTTATTTTGTTTGCAAATAATAATATTAAAGATTCTAACTACCAGCAAGAATGAGTCCTTACATTTAAAGAGCAACTGTCATTTCAGATCCATCATGGCAGTGCCTGTTAGTGGGCATCCACTCACCTGCTGCCCACCATGTCCCTCACCTTGTGTCACTGCCACATCACCAGTTATCCCATTAAAGTGAATGGGATTGTTGGTGAGTCAACAGCGGGTCAGAGGAGGAGCCACTGCGGGACAAAGATGACAGCTGCTTTTTAAAGATTATAATTTAAATCGAGTTGATTTAAATGAAGCCTTTTTCCTGGTGATTTAAATCATGATTTAAATCCTAATTTAAATCATGATTTAAATCCTAATTTAAATCAAGTTGATTTAAATCCTGTCCACCCTGAAGCAGTGGTGGGTTGCTACCAGTTCACCCTGGATCGGGCGAACTGGTAGCGGCGGTGGCGGGTGGCCCCCCCCACCCTCCTATACGTCTCTGCGCATGTGCAGAAGCAAGCACGAGCGCCCCCACGAGCAAACTGGTAGCGGTTGAAATTGAAACCCACTACTGCCTTGAACAAAACCTATACTGACTTCCAAGACACATAAATGTGCTATTTTAATCTTCTACCTTTGGGATCCCCAACCCAACCAGAGTAAGTCTGATTGCTTATAAAAACTCTCCTTACTGCAATCTGCAAAGTAATTGCAGGACTGCATTAATTCAAAGCACCATTCTTTATTTCCACAAAGGCAGCCCAGGATTTCTTAGAAAATAAAGCAACGGTTGAATGTTCTTTCCCTAAATGTGCCAACCTAAACAAAAAACAAAAAAAGGGGGGGGGGGGACAAAATTAAATGGAACCAGTTGGAATGAAATTTAGATTCATCTACAGCACCCACTAAAACATCTCTAACAGATTATCATCCAGCTTGTCCACAGGGGCACAGTCTTAAATCTTATTGTTAGAGGGAGTTTTTACCAAGTCGCCTTTTGGCTACCCACTCTAAACTCAAATGATTAGTTGATTTTGATGGAGATGTAATATTTGATGGAGCACTGTATGGTTTTTTTAAAGAAGGAGAAATTCTGCCTATTCGACTGTCTGACACTTTATACAGTCAGAAAGTTGTTCCTGATGTCTAACCTTGAATCTATTTCCTTGAACTTTGGCCCACTGATTCTAGTCTAGCTATATGTACTAACAGAAAATAAGTCCATTCCCTCTTCTATAAAACAACTCTTCACCTATTTGAAGACTGCTATCATATTTTCCTTCAGTCAGCTTTTCTGTGAGCTAAATATACTCAGATGCTTTAACTGTTCCCTGTAAGGCTTGCTTTCCAGATTCTTCACTATCTCATTGGGCCTCTGCTGAACTTGCTGTATCCGTCACTATTCTTTTTAAACTGAGGAGTCCATTGTTGTCACAGTGGTCCAAAGGGATATGGTCAGGGAAGAGAAGAATAAAACAATCACTTCCCATAGTCCGGTCTTATCTTTCTGTCAATGCACCTCAATAGTATTTGCCTTTTTAGCAGCTGCATCATATAGCTGGCTATTTAACTTGTGGTTGATGAGACACACATATCTTGTCCCATTAATACTGCCAAGTCACCCACTCATATAATATTGGCTTACATTTTCCCCTCCCAGGTGCATAACTTTACATTTCTCTCTGTAAAATTGCATCCTATTTGTTTCAACCCACTACTCAAGCCTGTCTAGATTTTTAAAAAAAATCTTCTATTTTTATCTAAAACATTACCTACCTTTTCCGGTTGTGTCATTTTTTCAGAATATCCTAGAGATCCATGGAGAATACCAGTTTGTTTTCTGATAAATTGTTATTTTGTGATTGACTATAGCTGCAGTGAGAATTAGTTTGGTGGAATGGTTAAGGCAGCAGGCTACAAACCAGGAGATTTTTTTTTTTTGCTTTGATTTATATGCCGCCCTTCTCCGGAGACTCAGGCGGCTTACAATGCGTTAAGCAATAGCCTTCATACTTCTGTATAT
>JANHZT010002415.1:110762-125905 GCA_032468215.1 Stegonotus admiraltiensis
ATAAAATAAAATAAAATAAAATAAAATAAAATAAAATAAAATAAAATAAAATAAGAGACTGCTTTTTACCCGGTCCTTAAAATATTTTACAATTTTTCATCAAAATGATTTTAGAACTAATGAACTGATTCACCAAATGTACCAATGTACCAATTTCATGTATTCTTTTCTCTTGACAGTTTGAAAGACTGTTATTCCCTTTGTATGAAAAAGAAGTGGGATCTTAACGTGTTCCTACATTACATTCACACAAGCAGTTTTTGTAAAAGGTCGGGGGGGTTTGGTCTTTTTACAAGATCGGCAATGGCATAATATTGGAATTTACACTTTCCTGCCATGTGAGAAAAGGAGTAAGGCTAACTAGCAATCCTGTTTTCAGGGAAGTAGCAGATGGTAAAAATCAGAAGCAACTAAATGAAGATTGCTTTAAAAGAGAAGTAAAATAAGGACTAAGCATAAGAAATTCAGAATTGATAATTCAGGGTGAAAACGTGTTGAAAAATAAAAATGAATGGTGACAACTCTGGTGTGAAAGAAAAGCCCAGCTTTTCTGATACACATTGCAATAAATGTTTTGAAAGGGATAAAGTAAGTAAGAGTGGATGGAATTAGTGTGCTAGAACTAGAAAAATATTTCAGTTACTAAAAAGTTAATATTCATATGTTATGCATAGTGATAAGCTAAATTACTGCTAATAGCTAACCATTTCACTGAACAAATGCATATATTATATAAATTGGACAAATTATATTACAACTTCCTCTCTTCAGAACTTGCACACACACTGTACTAATTCATAATTTTGATTATTGCAATTATTCTGCCAACAGTCTCCTCCCGCACCTCAGTTTAGTCTCCTTTTAGCTAGTACTTCATGGAACTAAGAGGGATGATATGCTTCACTCTGTCCAGATAAATACTGGACATCTTTTCTGAATTTCAGCTCCAAGCTGAAATTCTTGCTGAGCTTCTTCACAAATATCTGCTAAAGCTTCTTGGCTCCCAGTTTTCCAGTTAACTCCACTCACACCTACTTCAGCCCAATCTCTCTATTACTTACATTCTTACATCCTGGACATAAACTGCTTCAACTCCTACCCTCAAAACGACGCTATAGAGCACTGCACACCAGAACAGCTAGACACAAGAACAGTTTTTTTCCCGAATGACATCACTCTGCTAAACAAGTAATTCCCTCAACACTGTCAAACTAGTTACTAAGTCTGCACTACTATTAATCTTCTCATCGTTCCCACCACCCATCTCCTCCCACTTATAACTGTATGACCGTAACTTTGTTGCTTGTATCCTTACAATTTATATTAATATTGTTTTCTGACTGCTTATTTGTACCCTATGACTATCATTAAGTGTTGTACCTTACGATTCTTGATGAACATATTTTTTCTTTTATGTACACTGAGAGCATATGCATCAAAGACAAATTCCTTGTGTGTCCAATCATACTTGGCAAATAAAAAATCCTATCCTATCCTATCCTATGTAACCAAACTAAAGTCACCAATGAATCCATCATCTTGGCTTAATTTAAAGATGTCCTCTATACAACTTTTTTAAAAAAACAAATTCCCTCAAATACTGTCTCACATCCTATACCCTTATTTCCCACTGCTGAGAATATCAGGATTTGAAATCCACATACAACACAAGTTGGGAAATTCTGACCTACACCAAATAAAATGCACATTTGTTCTTAAATGGGATCTTTTCTTTGCTGTCCTTTGTAAACAACATTCAAAACTGATTTTCCAAAGTAAAGGAACTTATTTGTGAAAATGTTCTGAAGTCCCAAGTCCTTGCTTCCTTCCTTTCTTACATATTATAACCAATGACTTAAGAATCAACAAGGGCAGGATTGAGCTCTCTATAGGGGCCAACCATCCTTAGCTACTCATTCTAACAATAAGATGCTGCCAAACGCTTTTACTGCGCCATGCTTTTAACTTGCTCTCTTCTTCCCACTTTCCCCTTTTACATCTTGGGAAGGATTTGACAGAATCTGGTAACATTCTGCAGTTGAAATTGGCAGGTCTTAAATTAATTGACTACAATTTTACACAACAACATGTTTAGCTGAAAATTGGCCTGGGGCCTGTTGGCTTGCCACAGTTCCCCTGACACTTTTCAGAAAACCTAAAAAAAAAAAAAGGCAAATCTAGGCAAAAGGAACAGATTGCCTGTGTGACCCACTCCCTGCCAAAATCATCCCCCCCGCTTTTTTTTTTTTTTATTCCTTGCTTCTCGGGCCTACTCTAAACTCCACTAATATTTTCCCAGCTCTCGTTACCAGCTTGTTAAACCATTCTAATCCTCTCCACGGAGTTCTCTCCTATAAATTCCATACAGCTTTCATTTCTACATGGTTATCAGCTTGCTGGCTTCCCCTAATGGCCACTGTGCAATAATCTGGATACAAACTGACCTGAATCTGTTTGTGACAGATTCATTAAGAGCCAAGAATTTCAAAAGAAATGGTCCAACAGTCTGGGAACAATATAATAACACTGGCATAACCAAACTCAGATTTATTTTTGCATTTTATCCTCAACATCCAGTTGGCACAGCTGACCTGGTCAATATTAATTTCAGAGGAACTTGTATCACTGCCACTGTTTTACTTAGCTTAGTTTGTTAATCATGTCAAAAAGAACCTGAGCTAGTGATTACAATACAACTGTTGGAATTTCAGTTATGATTTTGATCACGTTGCAAGAGATACCCATGTTCATGCTATGACTGAACTAGATGTCATGGGACATGTGGACTTTGTCCTCACAGACTATGAAAATTTTGATTGCTTTACTCCTTTAGCTCTTTCTTCCATTATCACAAGGCCAGCTGTAATTTGCAGAGAAAGTTGAGATAGCAAGGCTTTGATGAAATGGTAATTTCATTAGATTATTTCTCTCCATAAACTTTTACCTAGATACTAATATAAAACTTGAAGAACTATTATATGAACTTGGCTTTTTTTCCCCTGCCCTTGCCATCCCATTTTTATTTTATGTCATATTTTTTTATCATAAGTTTATGAACAAGAATGATTTTTTTAAGTCTACTAATGAAAGTCCCTTTGGAAATATTTTAAGTGAAAAATATTTCACCCAAGAAGAAGGAAGAAAAGACAGCAAGGGAAATTTAGAAATCTAAACAGAAAAATGAAGATAACCATAACCTAAACAGTTGCTTTTTTGAAGGACAGGAGAGAATGTTCCTTTCAATTGTGTCCCAATCTTGGAGTCTGCCTGCTTAAGACCCTGCAGTTTTCCCAGCAGCCTTTTCAGAAGTGTGTTTGCCATTGCCTGCTTAGTGTAGCTTTAATAAGATATCAGCTGAAGAAAGACCGAGCAAGACCTACACCAGAAGCAATGGCCATGGAATCAGCCTAGGTTCCATCATAACCACTGGATGCAACCTAGAGATTGAGTCAATGTGGATCCTTAAAGTAGGAATGTTTAATTGAAAGTTTGAATCTAGATTCTTGCAGACCACATGACATGTCCCAAGAATCTGCCTCCCCACTACATAGGCAAGTAATGAAGACCATTCCATTCAGCCCAATAGTTCAAAAAAACCGGACTGGCAGAAAGGGACCAAAAGGAGACCTTCAAAGTTTCAAATGTGACAAATGCCTGATGTTGGCATTGCACAACACAGCTCCCCCTTGCCCCGCAAAAAACCCCCACCAGATTGTCTCCATGCTGAAGGACTTGAACAAGTAGAATAGACAGAGGAGCCTTCCTATGTAATCCTATTTATATAAAGATAAAAGGGATGAAAACTAGATGGTATCTTTACAATTCCATCTGGTTTATTAGTTTAAGTTGACAGATAATTTGCTGATTTGCTGACTAAACCAAGGATATCCTGAAGTATTGTTTCTGAATGTGTAAAGCTATAATCTGTCTCTCCAAAAAGATTAGTTTTTACTCATTCCTTCCTTTCTACAGTACTAGAAAGAAGGCTCAGAGAAGTAAGAGATAACAAGAACAGCACAACCATAAGAAAAAAGAATGATCTGCCTGTAAATACAGAAATATAAACCCAAAAGATCATTCTCAAACTACCCTCCCTGCAACGAATGCATGTTTGAAACAAGTAACTTGTTGAAGGAAGTAATTAGTAATTAGTTTAGCTAGGCTGACTGTATTGTTTTTCTTTCAATAATGTATGTGCAGTTGTTGCCTTCATTATATTTTCCATTTCCCAATAAACTGACAATCTTTATTGTTACAGTTTTGGCTTCACTGCTTCTGTAAGGGAATTTTGCACTAAAAGCTTCTCCACATGAAGACTGCACATACAACTATCTTGTGTGTTTCAGGATTGCTATACCAGTAGTTTTGTTAAGTTTTACAGGCTTATACAGGAAGATCCAAATCATCTTTTTGTTTTCTTAGACTGAAGAAAAACTAAAAACACTTCAGTTGGACTAAGTAGGGGCATCAGAAGGAGTTCAACCTGACTATTACTATTATACTTACCCTTTTATAGATGTATCTTTAGGAGGAGTTTGCCAAGAAAACCTTTAAGTTATCCTTCCTCCAATTTATAAAACAGAGAAGACGTCATTTAAGGCAATCAGCACAGATAGGTGGACTTCAGCTTCCAGAATTCCCAGTAAGGATTTTGCTGGCAGGACAATTTTTATTTAACAAATTTATATTGTTGCCCAAGTCACACACAGTGATTCCTGGTGATTTATAGAAATAAAAAGCCACAATTTAAAACCCCCAATCCCACCCCCTCCAGGAGTGGCTCTGTATCAACCTAGGGTCCTCAAGCTGATAAAACCATGACTTCAGGGACTTTCAGAAAAGTGGGGGCCAATATTACTTCTGAAAGAAAGATATTCCACAGGAAGGGAACCATTACAGAGAAGGCCCTTTTTCTTGGTGCCACTACATATATTTCCTTAATGGATGGCACCTGCAACATGCCCTGCTTTTCACTCTGGTGGGTCAAGTAGAAGTAACTGAGAAGAGACAGCTTTTCTTGGTCCAAGTCATGTAAGGCTTTACAGATAATAACCAGTACCTTGAATTGCACCCAGAAGCAAATCAGCAACCAATGCAGCTCTCACAATTCTGGAAATCCACACATGCTGGAGATTACGATATTTACAAATTGCTTAAAGGTTTTCTACTACTTAAGGAAAAAAAACATATCCTGCCCCTAGAAAATAAGGCATCAATTCAATTCTTAACTTATTGGGATTAGATGCTCTTCCTGACACACTAATACCTTGCCACACTGCACCCTGCTATCTTCAGGTGAAGATCAAAACAGCGTATCTTTCCCCTATCATTTTTTCATTCAAAATTTCTCCATCTCAGGTGGTCTTTTTTTTTTTAAAAAAAGGCAATTATAAGTCATCCCACAAAAAAATGGAAGAGTTTTTCATTTCAGATCAGGAGTGAAATCCAGGAGGTTCTGGAGAACCAGTAGCGGAAATTTTGAGCAGTTTGGAGAACTGGTAGTGGAAATCAAGGGATAGCCTAACCATCCAACTGAAGAGCAACTGGGCTGCGCATGCTTCAAAACTGGTTTGAAAAAGGTGTTTTGCATTGCCTGCAAGTGGAAGCAGTGCTGTAGATGCATTTTTTCCCCAGCATCTTGTAGAGTCCTGAGAAAAAGAATATTGGTGTGGGTGAGGATCAGGGTGAAATCCAGCAGGTTCTGATAGGTTCTGGAGAACCGATAGCGGAAATTTTGAGCAGTTCCGAGAATGGGTATTTACCACCTCTAGCTGGCCCCCGAGTGGGGTGGGAATGAAGATTTTGCAATATCCTTCCCCCTGGAGTGGGGTGGGAATGGAGATTTTGCAGTATCCTTCCCCCTGGAGTGGGGTGGGAATGGAGATTGTGCAGTATCCTTCCCCCTGGAGTGGGGTGGGAATGGAGATTGTGCAGTATCCTTCCCCTGCCACGCCCACCAAGCCACACCACGTGCACAGAACCGGTAGTAAAAAAAAATGGATTTTACCACTGTTCCAGATCATTAGTGATCAGCAGAAACAGGTGAAGTCAAAAGTGTGAGCATCTTGTCTTAATGTTCAGTGCTTGATTCCATATGAGAAAGAATTATACTTTCCTCAAACCAGTGTTTCATCTCAATATAAAGGAAATTTAGGTCTGATTCGTATGTTTCAATAGTGTTATGTTTGCAGCTGAGAATGCAAATCCCAAGGGTACCATTTTATAAAATTGGAAAGTAGACTGTATGAAGTAATCCCACATGTTCAGAACTGACATTAGCCATTCTTGTAGTTCTGTAGTTCTCCATGTAGGAAATGCTTTCCAAAAATGACTTGTCACACAGATTGAAGAAGTATGCATTCTCAGCAACAAACACACAACTTATGCAATGTATGAAAAGCACTTTAGTTCTGTTTTTATTATACTGAAAAGCAGTCTCTTAGGCTATGATCATGAATAAATCAATGACAGATGGAAGAACTACTTAACTCTTTTCCTTCTCATTTTGTTCACCCCCCAAAAAAATTCCTTCCAAAGAAATAGTGCAAATTATGACTCATTGACAAAGACAGAAATCTTTTACAAATGATATCTGGAAACTGATCGTGTGAACAAAGACAAGTCAAACTAGCAGAAAGCTACATGCCTGTTATAATCACCATGGAAACAATTGTTTTTGGTGTTTTTATGTAAAGAAAGAAGATAAAAGTAAATAACCAAGAGAACAATTGTAACCTAACTATAATTATTGTGTAATCATAACATAAAATGGTTGTGAATTCTGTTTATTGCTGACTGCAGTGTCTTTTCTGAAAGTTCAATAAAATGTCTTTTTGGTACTATATTCTTTAAACAAGATCTCGAGCAATCAGATTTTACTTGAAAGAAAAAACTCATGTGATATTCTACTTTTAAAACTAACTCTTAGTCTAATCCATCCTTATAACCTTTCTACTGTCTCCCCAATCTCACCTTAAAAGTGGCCCCAACTACAAAAAATAGTTAGGGAATAGGAAAGAAATTGGATCACACAGATTAAGTTCAGTCAGAGCCAAAAAAGCAGTTTGTTTGTGAGACTTCATTTTCTTGGATAAACAGAAACATCCTGTGTGCAACTGAAAGCCCTTAAAAAAATAAGTTTTTTTAAAAAATCCAGCCAAAAATGCAGTGTTCCCCTTTTTTTTACAGCTTATTATAAAAAGCAAAGAAAGGACCTAGGATGGAATGTTAAACAGAAAAATAGTTGCTAATTTAAACTACCTACTACTTACTACCCATTGAAGAGAAAAGGTTGACTAGCAGCAAGGTGGATGGACTCAGCTTTGGGGCAGTGATGGTGCCAATGGAAGACTTGAAAGACCAGATTAGGGACAAATAATCATGAAGAAAATCTATCTATGTGGTCCCTAAGCACTGACAAAAACTTGATTTTTAAAATCAATCAGTCAATCAATTGCAAATGAGATCTTTTACATCAGGAAAACTTTCCTGATTCCCTGACAATAGCAGCAGCTTTCCAAGAAAGGCTGAGATGCCACTTTAATTCCCTGCAGTCCTCTCAAAAGCCTGATGCAATGATATTCCACTTCATGGGACAAATATGAAAGTAAAATGAAGATTTACAGGCATGAATGGCTCAGAGTTCTTATCAGTCAAACTGAAGGTGCTAAACCAGACCTGGTATGTATGATGTATTACATACACTGTGGCACACTTAGGCTCCATCTGACAGGTGAATCCTGACTAGAAGCTGAACTATAGTTCAGATAAATAAATAAATAACTTTATTGTCATTGTATGTGTATACACAGTATATCCATACAATGAAATTCACTTAACACCCAAAGACCAAGTCCAACATACATAACAATCCCCAAACACACTCCCACCTACCACAATTCTCCACCCCTAAACCACCCAAACATCCACACAACAGACCAAGATAGAGAGTATGAACTACAATATGTATCCATGATTTTGTAATAAGTTTACTTATCTGAACCATGGCTCTTGCAACCTGGAATGAGCAGATAATCTATGGCTAAGTTCCTTCTTCTGATCTCTCAATATAGAGACAGAGGGGCAGAAGCCAGTTGCTCTGTCTCCCAACTCAGTCACCATTTCAACAGACAAGCTTTTTTTTCGCAATTGCAATGTTTAAAAAATTAAACACAGGAAATTCAGCTCACCAGCACAAAGTTATGTGGACACTGGCCAACTCCCTCTTGTGCCAGACTTGGCACAGTGTGGCACAAAACAGTTTCATTTGCCTTTTTATTCTATTTGCCATTCCGCGGCTCCAAACCCCATTGCTTAGCACAGAGGTGTCAAACTCAAGGCCCGGGAGCCGGATCTGGCCCGCGGGGTACTTAGATCTGGCCCACAGGGTCACCCTGGAAACAGAGAAAGATTGGCCTGCGGTGCTTCTGCCAGCGAAAATGGGCTCCCAAGCTCCGTTTTCAGCTCTCACAGCCTCCTGCAATCCTCTGTCAGTGAAAACAGAGCTCAGGAGGGCCGCCCTCCCAAGCTTCATTTTCACTGGCAGACGATTGCAGGAGGCTGTGGCAGCCGAAAACGGAGCTCAGGCGCCTGTTTTTGCTGGCAGAGCATTTGGGCCACCACAGGCACCCCTGACAGGAGTGAGGTTGAGCTGGCCACGCCCACCCTGGCCCCTCCACCCCGGGCCCCTGAGGTAAAACACAATCCTGATGCGGCTCTCAATAAAATCAACTTTGACACCTCTGGCTTAGCACTTCTTACTAAACAGAAGTACTGAAGAATCGGAGAAAAAGGCCATACTAATATATAAAGCAAATCATTTGGTTGGTGCCATCTCTGGGTAATTACTACCTTAGAGTAAGCCAGCCTCCAGAGAATTTAAAGAACTAAGAAATAAAATATTCCCTAAAAGAAGGTTAGAAATGTTGCCTTTGGAAAAGATGCAGTTTAACATCATTTATCTGACCTTTTACAATTGTTGTGCCCTTTAATATATATCATATAAAATTGACATTTTCTGCATTTCACAGCAAAAAAAGGAGAATCGGGGGGAAAAACTGTACATCTAATGATCATAGAAAAAATTGCTTTACAACTTCATATAATTAAACTGTTACAAGTATGTGGTGATGCACGTGTGTGTAAGAGAGACAAGACAGTGTTCATATATCATGCTAAACATAGTTTGTTTTAATAGTGGCTTACTAAATGGCTGTGTTTGAAAACATGGTAAATCAAAAATAAACAACCACATTAATTCCTATATATCAATTTTGACCATAATTCTTCAGTTTCACTTATTTCTAAAATATACCAAATTGTAAAAATACTTCTACAATAGAAAAACTTACTTTTGTTATACACACACACACACACAAACACACACACTAGCCTATTTACAGGAAAAAAATGAAAATTGCATGTTATTACAGCTCATTCTTAAAACTGTTAACCCCATACAATCTGCCTTATAATATTCGCTTGAACTCCAGGAGTTATCAAGTAGACAATTCAATAGTGTAGGCCTTTTCTCCATAGCTACAATTATTTGGGAAAGACAGATATAGTGATAATCAGTAACATATCACAATTTACATTTATAGAATGCAATCTTTGATTATTATTATTATTATTATTATTATTATTATTATTATTATTGGATGTAGAGATGCAGATAAAAGATAAAGATTGTGTGTGTGTGTGTGTGTGTGTGTGTGTGAGAGAGAGAGAGAGAGAGAGAGAGAGAGAGAGATTGAGAGAGAGAGAGATTTTCTGTATTACCAGACAAAAACAAAATATTACTACCAACCATTAGCCATTTATTGGTATGATGATGATGATGATGGTTCTGTAGCTTTGCATGTACATGTACATTGATAGCTTCTGCACCGGAGACAAATTCCTTGTGTGTCTATCCACACTTGGCCAAATAAAAGTATTCTATTTTCCTTCTGCCATCCCATATTTAATTCTACATTTTTCATTCTCAAATCAATGTTAAGATTCTTTTTCTCTACTCAGAAAATCCCATTTTTTTTACTAGATAAGGATAAAGATAACACGAAGAAAGAAAATCCTCACTTGTTAAAAAGAAACGTGATAATAATTTTCAGTGTTGAATACAACTAGATATTCGTTTGAAGCAGTGGTGAAATCTGAACCGGTTTGCTACCGATTCGCTGGCCGCACATGCACACTGCGAACCAAGCGTGTACTGTGCGTGTGCATGCACAGTTTGCACCAAATGCTCACTGCGCGCGCATGCACATTACACACCAAAAGGAGGCTTAGGAAGGTAAGTAGAACAGGGTGGGGGAGGGAGGAATCAGCTGTGGTGCACCATCTTGGGAACCTTTTTTAAAACTTTTAAAAAGCATTTTTTACTACCAGTTTAGGCAAATAGTAAAAATGCTTTTAAAAAGTAAAAAAAAGGTTCCAACAATCACAGCTGTGATCACACACCATTATTGGGACCTCTTTTTTTACTTTTTTAAAGCATTTTTTTTACTACCTATTTGCCTGAACTGGTAGTAAAAAAATGCTTAAAAAGTTTTTTAAAAAAAGTTCCAATGATCAGCTGAGCAACGTGCAATCGTTGGAATTTTTTTTTCTTTACTTTTTAAAGCATTTTAACTACAGGTTCTGGAGAACCGGTAGTAAAAAAAATGCTTTAAAAAATTGTTTTTTAAAAAAAGTTCTGACGATCATGCGTTGCTCAGCTGATTTTCGGAACTTTTTTTTTACATTTTTTTACTACCGGTTCGGTGAACCAGTAGCATTTTTTACTACTGGTTCGGGCGAACTGGCCCAAACCGGTAGCATTTCACCCTTGGTTTGAAGAGCCATAAACATAACAAGAGAAAAGAAGACACATAGTTAAAATGACCTTTGGGAAATAAATATAAAATTGAATGTTGGAAGCTCCCATCTTCCCTACTCTGAAAATGCCTTAGAGGATCTGCGAGGGGATCTAGAAGTACTTAATGTCATTAAGTACTAAAAGTTCTTAATGACTTTTACTAAACATAGTAAGGAACCTTTAAGATCATTAGACGTGAATCCTCTCATAATTTTTCTTTCTTTTAGTTATTTGGGGTGGGAGAACTAGTCTCTGAAGACAGCCTTTGGGAATGTGCTTAAAAGAAAAAGAAGTAAGGATATTGTTCTAGTGTACAACAGTTTCCTCAAACTGTTTGTATGCAGCACTCAATCTCTCACTGCCCTGTTTTTTGTTTTGTTTTTTACTGCAAGCACAATTTTACTGTTTAGATCCAGTCAGACAGAATAACTTGGCCCGGAGCCCTGTGAAATATAACACAAAGGACTAAAACAAAAATATGACAGGAACTATTATCCCAATCCATAGTTACATAGGGAAGCAAATAATAGCCACATGCTTGACCCAAACTCATAGCAAAGCTGACTCTCATTGTTTCATTTCTTTCCAGTGCTGGAGGATGCCAGCCAGATTTTTCTTTGAAGCTGAAACACAATTTTATTGTTTGCGTGGCTATCATGTGCCCGAGCATTTGTCCCTGGAATGCACAAAAAGCTTTGCAGGAGACAAAAACTTACTGAAATTAAAGCCTGGTAAAAGAGGGAGATTCTTTGATTATCCTTATATGAGAAAATTAGGATTTGCACATGGCCAATAGTGCCTATGTCTTTTGTTAGGCCTGGTCTATTTCTAATAAGTCTCATTAATAAATAAAAAGTATACCTACCTGAAATACATTTTTACTTTTTAATGTACAGATCATTGTTCACTTAATAAAAAATCATTCTATCTTGGCTACCACGCTGGTGGGGGGGGGGGGGGCAGAGAGAAATCCTTGTATTTCTTTTAAGGCAGATTTCTGTTAAGGGGAGGCAGTGTTTCATACTAGACATGGAAAAAGCAGAACCAAGAAATGGAAGTCATCCCAGATTAATTAATAAAAGATAACAGAACGATTTTATGGATCTGGCAAAAGCTCAATTGTGAAGCTTAACGTAACATGGAAAACAGAATGTTAGATTCCAGATACACAGATATTTTAGTATTTTTAAATAGATTTATGAAAACTGAAAGGAAAGGAAATGCATTATAGTTTCTGTTCTACTTGAAACATTTCATGAATACCTAACATAGCCAAACTGTTTACTTAAAGACTGAAGAATTGTTTGAATAATTTTAATAAGAATAATTTTCACCAATGAACAGTAGGCAACAGGTTTCCTATACAAGAGCTAGCAAAATACTGCAGACATGAATACTAAGCACCACCATTCTTTGAAGTCCAGAATTTGTCATTCCTTTCCAACAGTTTGAGCTCCAGTGCTAAAATGCAAAATTGAGCCATAGTGCACACAGTTTCAGTTAAATTTCTTTTTCCATCTGCACACCCTTAAATGTCTCTACCTTGAAATTCTGAAAAATCATCATACTTCATATGACAGAATCTTAAATTTAAAAAGTTTGCATTGTTTTTTTTTAAATTAAGATTCATATATTCTTTGTGCAGAAATTCTTGAGATAGAAAGTCATTGAATACAGGAAGGTTCAGAATGAAAATAGCCATGATGCACAATTGTAAGTCATAAACTTTTCCTGTCAGTTTTAGCACTTCCTTCGTTTTTATGAAATGAAGGGCTGCTTTCACAAAACAATGCTTCCTGCAAGAAGTCTTCTGTCCTGAGTGATGTTAATCACCCTTTCTATGTCTGAATTCATTCAGTTATGCAACATTGAGGCAGTGTATTTTTTTTCCCAGATAATGAAATATGTCTAGAGCAAATAGTCTTATTTTATAAATCAGGGCTAAAGTTGGGGCTTTCTACTGCTCGTTCATATTAAAGTCGTATAAAATATTTACCATCCTAAAGAAAGGAGCAATGCACATTTGCAAATACATCATATGAAACACCACATTCTCTGCATGCCTATGTAAATAGTAAGACCATTTATTCAAATATATTATGTGGACTCCTAACCATTCAGCTAAATTATACAGCTGAATTCTGTGTTCATTCATTTGTGTTTTAAATTTTGTAGATTTACTGCCAATTGATGTGCCATTATTTATTCATGCAAACTTTAGCAAACAGAAAATTCTGCTAAACGATGAATCATAGAATTTATCAGGCACCTTTCTAATAACAGAATGTCAGATATACCACCTCAAGTGACAGCACTGTAGAAATGCCAAAGCAATCATGTCAATGGTGTTGCTCCGGATTTTGATGGCTTCCAGATGTTGAAGCATTTCAGCTTCTAACATCAGTTCTGTTTGTCTCTATTTTTATTTTTTATCAATGTTAGGAAGAAAAAGTTGTTTAAAAAATGTATTGTTGTGTAAAGTGCACAATTTTAGATAGGTCCTATTATGCAGTATCATTTTCTATATGGGTTTCCTACATACATATTATATGTATGTATACATTATATATCTGTCCCATATGCGTATTTTTATGTTCATGGAAAAATGAAACACTTTGCACAGAACAACCTGTTTCTAGCATACATATGAGCAATGTATATGCTAGAATGCCTACTATATGAACAAATATATTTTCTTGGGTTAGAACGCACAAATCTCAAACAATAAATTCAACACCAAAGTTTTTGGGACAGAAATTTCTATTTAAAGAAGCAAGATTGGTAGGTAGGGCAATTGTGCAATAATAAAAAATTAGACTGCTCTTCTATCCACCTGTGAATGTGTTGCTTTGCCTGAATATTACTGGTCAATAGCATCAGCAAACAGCCTGAAGGTCAATCTTCAATGCCTCCTTTGGCTAGGCCTTCTGTCTCTGGCATCATCTGAAACCAGTACATAAGTTCCTACCATGTCAGGCAGGAAACGAGCAAAAAATTAAATGTGATCCCCCCAAAAAATGTACACGTGTGAGGGGAAAAAGAGGAAATTCCAGCCCCATCCACATGTGTGGATGCTGACCTATCAACTTTTCATTACAGTTATTTGTTAATCTTGGTAAAACATTCATAAGCACTTTGACTTGGAAAAATCTGGATTCAGGAAGCAGAACATTGCAGCCACATGCCATAGTATTATTAATACTACTAGCACCATTGTTGGTAAAAAACAATGTTGATAAAAAAAAATTTTTTTTTAGTTAACCTTGAAAGTAAAAGTTTACTCATTACTATAATCTCTTTGGAGGTAGAGTATACTGCTGATTCATCGCTCATAAAGGCAACTTGTCCTCTCAGGTTCAGAATTTTACACTTAGGGTAAAATGTTGCTGAATGTTATATGGATCGTTTTCTGTTATGTACCATAATTCTCTTACATATTGTATTATTAGGCTACTTAAGAATTCCACCAGAAGCAGTGACCAAGGTCTTCCTGACAGATCCTCTATGAAGTTGCTAATCATTCAGTCTAATCAATATGAAGTTGCAGGAATGAGGTTTGTCTAGTCTAGTGAAAAGAAGGACTAGAGGTGACAGGATAGCGATGTACCAATATTTGAAGGGCTGTCACAAAGAAGGGGGGTGGGTTTCAAGCTATTTTCCAAAGCACCAGAATGCAAGACAAGAAACAATAGATGGAAACTAATCAAAGAGAGAAGCTAACTAGATCTAAGGAGAAATTTCCTAACCGTGAGAACAATTAACCAGTTGAATGGTTTGCCTTCAGAAGTTGTGGGTGCTCCATCACTGTAGGCTTTTAAGAAGAGTATGGGAAGCCACTTATTTATAATGGTGCAGGATTTCCTGCTTTAGTAGGATATAATATAATACCCTGTTTCCCCCAAAATAAGACATCCCCTGATAATAAGCCCAATCGAGCTTTTGAGCATGTTGTTGTTGTTGTTGTTGTTGCTGCTGTTGCTGTTGCTGTTGCTGTTGTTATTGTTATTATTATTATTTCAATTTATATGACGCCTTTCTCCGGAGACTCAGGGTGGCTTACAATACATTTAAAAAAACCATTATAAAAACGTTTAAAAATTAAAATATTAAAACCCATTCACACCATTCATGGCCGGATCTTGTAAGATCACAACAGCGAGATCAATGGCCCCAGGCCTGCCGGAAAAGCCAGGTCTTCATCGCTTTTTGGAAGGCCAATAGGGTGGGGGCGGTCCGGACCTCAGGAGGTAACTGGTTCCAGAGAGCTGGGGCAACCACAGAGAAG
>JANHZT010002415.1:158076-172278 GCA_032468215.1 Stegonotus admiraltiensis
CCCTCCCTATCCCTATCCCTATCCCTATCCCTGTCTCTATCTGCAGAAAAGAAATTTTAAATGCTAAAGGCCCAGATGGGGTGCTTCCCAAAAGCCAAGTAATGAAGGGAAAGAAAAAGGAGCTGTGGGACCCAACAGATGGTCCAGAAGGCCGAAATACTGTGCATATATTTTTTTTGTTCCAGGTCTTAAAGATACCAATATCTGTTATCTGTAGACAACTGAATGGATCCTCCAGAAATCAACTGCTTTAAGGAAGATTAAAGAAATCACACTATTAGCATTGTGGCTAAAATTATTGAATTTGTCATAACTGAAGTCCTATTCCAGTGTTTTAAGGAGTCCTCTTCTAAAATGTGTATTGCTTTCATGTGAAGAATTCTGGGATATTATTTTATTTATTATATTTTTCTCGTATTTATTACTTCATAAGTAAGCCAAGGCAACAAACATACTTAATACTGTTTCCTCTTCCTATTTTTCCCACAACATCAAACCTGTGAGCTAGGTTGGGCTGAAAGAAAGTGACTGACCCAAAGTGACCCAGCTGGCTTTCAGGCCAAAGGTACGACTAGAACTCACAGTCAACCTGCTACAATATATATTAGAGAGGTCTTGGAAATCTTGAGAGCTCCAAAAAGGCCAACCTAGACTTAGTCGTATTTAAAATATTGTTTACAATAAGTCCCTAGCTCTCTCCTGCTTCAATCCCCTTAAATACTAGAGTCTGAAATAGTGAAGAACAATAAGATAATCCATCTCAAATTAAAGATAGATAGGAAGAGGCATATAAAGAAACAGGGAGGAAGGAAGAACGGAAATGAAAAAAAGAAACAGGATGAGGAAGGGCAGGGCAGGGGCGAGGCTACAGCTGCCACAGGTGCTGGCTGGCAGGCTATCTTCTGAGGAGCAACTGTTTCAGAGATGTCTATCGAAGGCATCAAGGCTTCCTGGGACAAAGGGACTCTCTGTTTGCATCTGGCACCCTAGACAAATGCAAGAGGGCAGGATAACATGAAGAGAGGAGCCTCCTATCCATGGAGGACGCAAGCTCTGAAAGAGGGGCCCTGATTACAGCACAAGGACATGAGCTCAGAATCTTCTTTAAATCCATCATCTACAGAAGGCTTGTCTTTCTTTCCATTTGGCTTCTCTTATTACACAAACTCTACACATACTTAGGCAAGAAGCAGCATTGTCTGTAGCTGGCAAGAGAAGCAATGATGGGGGTTCTCTGACTGGAGATGTACTACAGAAGCACCCATGCATTTGTAAATACAACAGTTTTCCCTGTACATCTGTGTTTTTGCAAGACAAATGAGCCATGGCATGGCTGGGCTGTTGAAAGACCTCATTCAGGGATAAGGTACAGCAGCTTAATGCTGAGGAAAGAGGATTTTCTTCCATATTATGATATAGGATAATCAGGGGTGAAATTCATCAGGTTCTATCCGGCTCGGGAGAACCGGTAGCGGCAGCTGCAGGACTCTGCCCACCCGCGCGGATGTCATGATTTTTTGCGACGATTTTAAGCCTCTGCACATGTGCAGACAATGGCGCACACACATATGCGAACCAGTAAGGAAGGTAAGTGAATTTTACCCCTGGGGATAATATATCTCTGAAATACATTTTTAATCTAGCCCACGCCCTGGATCTGAACTTTAGTCAGTCCTAACTGAAACTTAAGACATCTCTTTCTAAACAAGCCTTCCTTCTCGTTCCCGCCCTTCCCTAATAAGGTCACCCATTTGAGCTTATTAATCACTGTCCTTATTTTACTATGAATAAACAATCCGTAATTCCATCATCCAGAGATTTGAATCCACAGATACATTTGTGTCAAAACTCAGCAGACTAATCTAGATCTAGGACAAAAGTTGAATTCAATATTATTGAGAACATTTTCATAATTACGATAATCAAAGATTGGTTCAAACTAAACCATTTTTTCCCCAAGTAAGAAAAGGAAGGAAAGCAGGTGTTCCATGTCACAACTAAAAGAAGCCTCCTTCCTCTCTAACAACCATGCAGGAAAACACAGCCTAAGGGGTGTGTGTGTGTGTGTGTGTGTGTGTGTATTTTTAATGCAGACCATTAGCCTTTACCCAACTTTTTTATTCTGCATAGTAGTATTTTCAAGAGAGGGCAGATGAGCTTCCCCTTTTCCAATTTGCACAAGTAAACAACTCTGCATCATAAAAATCTAAGCAGGGATAATATTGCCCCAGACCCCTGAAATTCCTAAATATTTCTCCTTCCAATATTCCAGGCTTCAGGGTCAGCAGTCCATTAAGTGGCTGCCAAGGGAAAGTCTGAGCTAATTGTTCAGCACCCAAGGGAAGCATGCTTTAACCAAACCCCACCCACTCCTCATGCTCATAAAATGCCTTCTCAAAGGATGTATCTGTTCCGCCTCCCTTTTTAGGATCAGAGAAGCAAAAATCAGAAGATATGAAAGGAATTTTCCCCACAGCCACATATTGCCAGGTTTAGCCTCCTTGCCAAGAAGACAAAGGGAAGTGTTGGCACAAGCTTTCTTGCTTTTAAGCAAAAGGATTAACAACTCTGCCAGGAGACAGAAACAGTGTTAATGTCCCACATCACATCCCCAGCTACTGCTTGTCGCCAAACTTCCATCAATTCTCTTGGACTGCAGAGAATTCACTCATTATTCCTTTCTCTCTTTTACTCAATCTCCCTGCAGAGTGAATATCTTTGCTCAAAGGAAGTGGCCTCTGATTATAATAAGTCTTTTAAATTAAGTCCCTTTTAATGTATTTAAATGTTCAAACATTGTAATAGCCCACTAACTAGCACAGATATTGGATTTTAAAAACAACAAGGAATCAATGCAACCAATGAACCCTTATTCCAGCGAGTCACACAGGATCCCGTCTACAATAGTTTGCAGCTATTATGATCCCCAGGAGCTGAGCTCAGGTCAAGAGAGTCTTGTCTTTGTTTGTTAAGTCTCCTGAAACAATGGCTTTGGTCTTTCCCAACAATGTTGTTGTGACCCTAGCAGTGTCACAGCTGCTTCATGAAGCCTACTTTTCTCTAGGTGCCTGGCTGTTCATTCCTATCAGTTCTGTATCTCTGGGGTAAGCGCTTAGGAAGGACAGGGTGGAATTTTGTTTGGAAGTAAGTACTTGTCTACTAGAAGGAGGATATGAAGGTCCAGAGTTCCCTGGGTGGATCAGGTAACTGCTGAGAGGCTATTTTTCCCATCCAGTAGGCTCAGTCAGACAGCTGTTACAGAAAACAGCTGCACTCTCAATGTCACCCTTGAGTTCCACCCACACCACTACTTCAAGGTTGAAGCAAAAGATACTACCCATTCTACAAACTAATATAAATTCATATTCAGAAGGCCAATCCTGCTCAGATGTGATTATAAAAGCAATTCACTCCCTATTTGCCACACTAATGGCATACACATCAGAGCTTTCTGTCTTGTATCTTTTCTTTAAGGATTTGTTTAGATTTTATTTTAGTATTGCAAACAGTTTACAAAATCTTTAAACACACACACACACACACATTTCCCTTACCAATCAACTAATCTGGGCGTTTCAGCAGAGGCTGCCATTGCCCTTTTGCTATACATTTGTTTCATCAGCCCTTCAAGGAAGTCAATCGAATTGGCAAGGAGGAAAGAGAAAGAGAAAATGTAGGAACTATATAAGGGTACGTGGAAACTATTGCACTCAGGGGAAATTTGCCAGACAAAAAACAATCATCAGCAATCACAAGGGATACATAACTGAATGCACAACACATTGTCTCAATAGTTTCATCAATCCTCCTCCCACACTTCTTCTACAGAGTTGAACATGTACAACCCTTGCAGAGAATTATTTAAAATTTGCAATTTGAAACTCAAGTGGAAAAGCAAATGGTAGAAACAAGATACCTGCCATTTCAGACCAAGCATTGATCAGAAAGAGATGACAATCTGCTGCAGTTTCTCCCATTTTCATGGCACCAGACAAAACTACTTGCAACGTAACATTTCTTATAGTCTCTTCTGTTCAGAGGCTACCTGACATTATGTTCCTTTTTTTATTATTGGAAAAGAAAGGAGAAATGGAGATCAGTTGCTCAAGGCTTAGAAGGAGAAAAATAGTCTAATTTTGAAAGTAAAGCATGACCTAACCATTTGAATAAAACAGTAAGAAATTTAGGTTAGTATGGGTAACTGAGAACTTACCCGTATTTTTTGGAGTATAAGACGCACCTTTTTCCCCAAAAAAAGAGGGTGAAAATCTGGGTGCATCTTATACTCCGAATATAGCCCCACCAGCTTCTCAAACAGAGGTTTCAGAGGCTGAAAAAAGCATCAGACACGAAGCTTCAGAAAAGAAGCCCCCAAACAGAGCTTCAGAGGCATTTTTTCTGAAGCTCTGTTTTGGAGGCTTTCAGAGGCAGGAAAAAGAGTTTTTTCTGAAACAGAGTTTCAGAAGTTTCACAGGCTGAAAAAAAAAAAAGCAAAAAAAAAGCAAGGCACAGAGCTCACAACCAAGGAAACCTGTTGCTAAAATTTACCTCTGGGAACAGCTGATTGGGGGTATTCCAGGAGGCCAATCCATCTGCCAATCAGCTTTTTTCTTATTTTCCTCCCCAAAAACTAAGGTGCGTCTTATACTCCAAAAAATATGGTATATCTTATTTTTTTCCTCATAATTCAACATCCCTATGTACCAAAAAAATCAAAGCTATTAAGGTACATAACTGAAAAGGCCTCATTTTTGTAAGCGGCTGGGAGATTTGATCAGCATAATACAATGTTTTCTTTGTATAAATAATCCACAATAGCATCACAATCCATGTATGTTCATTCATAGTCATACCTGAGCCATACCTCATAACTCCAGACATGTGCCTGCTTTCCTAGCCAGCTGTAGAAAATTTAACTCATGAAGCAGCTGTGAGATCCTCTGAGTAAAATCATTCCAGGCAATAAATTCTGACAGAGCAGACCAAAATCACTGCAGGTAGCAAATGATAGGAGGCCTGGGAGAGCAGGTGTCTTGCACTGCCGCCCCTCCCCCTCCCCCCTTTCATAGCTAATTTGAGTTAGGCCTTTTGTGTAAAATGTCAAACTCTTGCTATTCCAACTCTGGAGCCATCTTTAAGGTTCCTAATTTTGACACTTGTCTGAAAGCTATCTCCTGATTGATATGTGTTCCTCTCAAGCCTGATATTTCCCCCACATCTGTCATTTGCCTGATAACAGAACAGAATAACAGAGTTGGAAGGGACCTTGTAGGTCATCTAGTCCCACCCCCTGATAAAATTGAGGGAGATTTCTATCCCCGTTTTAAATACAAAGTTGTAAACTAGAAGTCTGGTTGCAAAAAACTGAAACAGCAGCAACTTTACTTGTAGAACACGAGACCTAGGTTTCCATAATATTACAGTTCTACGTCCTTGAGGCGTCACACCTTTTCTAGTGTTGTGCAGCTATGGCTTGAAGTAAAAAGCTTCACGATCCATTCTTTTTGAACCCCACAAACAAAACATTCATTCTCTACTTACAATAGATCTACAATGTGTTGAGGACATCTCCTAAAATAACCCTCAGCTTGGCCGTGGGCCAGCCCCAGCTTTCCACATCCACTAAATGGGAAATCAGCATCTTGCTTGCTCTCAATCTGCAGCAGTAAGAAATAGATACCCATTTCCTGCCCTGAAAATTGCAGCATACAGACTGATAACTCCAAGGAGTGAAAGAGACAGAGCAAATTCAGTGTACAGAATGTTCCATCGCTATGGGCACTGTGTCATAGAAAGGGGAAGCCTTCTCTGTTGGCTGACGAACAAAGTGGCATAACATCCAGTTATTCCCCGGCTAATGTATGACAGGAAGGTGACCTTGTGCAAATAAATGCCTCTGTTTCTTCTTTAATAAAATGGGAACATCCTGATGCTCCCTGGCATCACAAAATGGTGGGAAAAACACCATAGCTACATTCACATGCATTTTCACACAGCACTATATCAAACATTTGACAACAGAGGCAGGCTCCTTCTTGTGTCCAAAGCTGTAGCTGCTGCTGTTTTCCTTTCATTCCCTACATTACACTATGCACCTCATAAATTTGTTTCTTTGGGAATAAAACTAAAAATAAATTGAAGTGTCAATACATGTTTGCAAATGTGTATCACACAGGAAGACAAAATAAAGAAGTCAGGACTAGCTGTCAAATGTGCACGTGGCAAACCCATGATCTTTTGCTGTTGCAATGCAAACGTTGTCTCCTGCAGAAATGTTGATTCCCAGAAATGGCCATGTACATTTACTATATGCATAATTTTGTGCAAAAATCCTGCTCTTTCCAATGACTAATTCAGTCCGTCTTCACACTCCAGGGTATACGTTTAGCTGCTCTATGCCTTTCCCTCTGCATTCATATTCACGATGAATTACGATGGCTTCCACACTAGAATATACTTGTAATCTTTGAAAATTAGAAGCTTAACTGAGGGAGGGAAGAAAAAAGATCAAAGGCAAGAACCAGCTAAAACTTCATCACATTCCTTAATTCAGAACTCATACCAGCATGTCTCAGCCTTTTAAAAGCCCCCTGCTAGGTTGGGTGTTTCATGCAGAGCCCTGCCAGAGCCCTAAATACAATTCTGCCAATTCTTCCGGGTTGAAGATGCAGTTAATACCGGCTGTGTTTACATGGGGAATATCCAGTTGTAATTATAGGAATGATGTTATGATAACAGGAAATCCATGTTCTGTGGAGATACTGGGGAAACAGCATACAGTTGTTTGCTAATTATGAACAACAAGAAGCCTTTGTGTAGCTGTGGAAGGATGAGTTCCCTCTGCTTTGTGGACTTTGGCCCACAGATGGTTTAAATCATGTACATCAGGGTATTCTTAGCCTGTTTCTGCACAGTTATCAAAGTTCCTGGGTTCCTGCTGACACAGCAGAGTCATCGTCCTCAGGGAAATGTGTCTGCCTGGTGTAACAGAGCCAAATGCATGCAACAATACTGCAGATTATGATATTTTTTAAAAAAAGAAAAAGCAGCACAGCAACTTAATGGAAAAGGCCATTAGAAAAGAAATGGTGTTTAGTGCAATTTCTATGGCAGTCCAAATCTCTAAATCTGAAGGAAGCTTGCTTTATGTGCACCTTAATAACTGACCAACTGAATCTCTTCTTTGCTATTTATCTTTGGACTCTTACTGAATCAGTTTTATGAGATGAAAAGAACCTAGTTCACAAGAAACACAAACTGTAAAAAAAAAAAAAGGCTTCTACTATGTAGAATCAGATTGCACATTAAAATACAGCCTTCTTAAGAGAGTAACCACAAATAAAGGAAGTAAAGACACTCCAGATGAAGGTTTTCCTCAGAAAACGAGTTTCAAGAGTCGTAAGAAAGTATGCATGTGGATATGGCTTCATTCTTTTTAACAATGTGAGACTGAGGCACAGGGATTTCTCCTCCCCACCTATTTTATGGGCCAATAGGACTCTACTAAACAATATAACAAGACCTCCAAGAGTCTTACCTTTTTTATCCTGCCGCTTCGTGTACCAGCAAAAACAACTGTGTGTCCATGGTAGTCATAAGCAGCCACTGATGTCATGCCATCTTCTTTGTCCAGAAAGAGCGGCACACCTTCAATGGTGACAGTTCCACCCAACGGTTGGTTAAAATCTTGTCCACAGAAATTATCATCTATTTGCAAAGGCTGTAGAAAAATACAGGAGTAGAAAAATAGAAAAAGATTAGTCGTCTGATGCTGTTTCAGCTCACCAGGTACTAAAATTATTCCATGACAAAAGGATCTCAAATCTCCAGGATTATCACCAATAGGGAAATTGGTGATAGTAATGACAGTAATTTTTTTATCAGTTGAAAAGCATAAGCAACAAGTTCTCAATGGTTAGGAGAAAACATCTTTCCTCCTCATGGCTCCCTATCTGCGTGCAGTTAACTTTCACCATGAACCAAGCAAGCAACACAACTTATTATTATTAAATTTATGTTCATTAAAATGATTTGAAATTAATCAGAATAAAAATATGCACATTTAAAATAAAGTTAGGTTCAGTGAAAAGCCAGAGAGAGAAGAGAGAGAGAGAGAGATTTCTACCAGTATAAAAAAGGCATGCCTGCTGAACAAAAAATCTTAAGTGTAGATTTTCGATGCCTGATTTTAAGGACTGGGAAAGTTCATGCAAGTTCATACAAGTAATTATATGGTATCATCCACAGTTTAAAATGGTCCTGGGAATACATGGAAACCAGGGGCGGGTTTCAAAACCCATCTCTACTGGTTCGCTCATGGGCACGCGTGCCCAAACCTGTACAAAAGGTACAGGTTTAGTGTTACCTTCTCTAAAAAATTTACCCCTGCAATAACTGGGTAGCTGAATTCCGTACTAGCTGAAGTTTCCAGTGTCTCCTTAAAGACAGCTTCATTTGCAACATTATTATGATACTCTGGTCTAGATAGAATCAGATAAGGATGCAACTGATGAAAAGCTGCATTCTTATAGTTGGTGTGATCAGCAAATTTCAAGGTTGCATTGAGCTGAGTAGAAACCCCAAGCTGCTCATATGATCCCTCAGTAAGAGTATAGTTTTCAACACTACAGTACTTTCCCATCCTCACACTCTCCTTCTAGGAGAACTAGTTTGATCCCAGCTGAATTAAACCTCAGTTTGTTTGCCCTCATTCATCTTCAAATTCGGGATTTTTACAACTTCCTTGCAATTAGTTAGAGAAAACAAAAGCTGAAGCTGTTGTCCTATTACCTCTACAATGATAGTTAAAGCAGCCCTGGCTTCATTTACTGGCAGATATTACTGCACTACAGACGTTAAAAAGCGTGGGATCGAAATATAACTCTGAGCTCCATCATGTGACAACAACCATGGCCCAGGACTGGAATAATGAAATGTATGGGGCCATCGAAAGGAAGTTCATTTTAATACCATGAATCCAAATCCTACCCCAACAAGACAACTCATTATGTGAGAATTGATGGTATCAAAGATTAATGAGAGGTCAAAAAGAACAAATAGGTTGCATTTCCCAATGTATCCTATGGAATAAATCATTCACAAGGATGAAACCCATTTATTCTAATCCTACTTATCTGTTTTAAACATTTGTGTAGCTGCTCATCTTAAAACCAGCCTCTGGGAGGCTTACAACCCAGGAAAACAAGATGTACAATCATAAAAGCAAAAAATGAACAGTAAAACCAAAAAACCCACAAAAAGCCTGGCACCACAATAAAATTTCCCACAACTTCTTCATCTAGCTGAGACCTCACCCTATTTCAGTGCTTGGATAAAGAACCAGATTTTAAGTGCTCTTCAGAAAGTTTAAAAGGTGGACGTCTGATATCAAAAGAGAAGGTGTTCTAGGGCAGGGGCTTCAACATTCAGTAATATAAAATAGTAATAAAATCAATGTAATATTTATATATTGGATTTTTATCCTGCGGTTCCTTCAGGATCCTAAAAAGACATATACAGCTCTCACTCTTCTCATTTTTCCCCACAACAATCCCCTAAAGGAAGACACAGCTGTAAGTTACTGGACAAAGAACATGCGGTGAAATTCTGTGGCCAAAAGTAGACCTTAAACTGGGATCTCTCTGGTAGAGTTAGGGAAAATGAGTTTCAAAAGTGATGGAATAAATCCAAAATTTGTAACTCTCATAGTTTCTGAAACTCCCAGTAGATTTGAAAAGCTTAGAGCAAACTGATGCAAAAAACGTAACAAGAGACATTATTGCCAATGCATGCTGTCTAATAAAGCCAAACAATAACAAGGACAAGTCAATATATACTTCATTGATTATACAAAAGCCTTTGACTATGTCAAGCATGACAAACTGAGCAACTGCTTAGGAAAATGGGACTCCCAGACCATCTCATTCTCCTCTGCAAAACCACCAGACAGGAAGCCACAGACAGGACAGAACATGGTGAAACAGATTGGCTCCAGGTCAACAAAGGAGTGAGATATGGTTCTATACTTTCTTACTGGTATCAGATGTCATGATGGAAATTATACAATCATGTTATTTATATGATTACAACTTAATTACATTACATATGAACTGTCATTTTTATATCGTTGAAATTTGTAAGATACCTATATCTAAAGGCTTTATTCTTTGGACATACATACAATTTAGACCGTTGTAGGACAGAGATGAAACTGATGAAATATAATAAAACTAGTCAAATAAGTCATGACCCAATACATGCTCCCTCTTCACACAGCTGGCTTCATGGTAGATATTTCCTGGTTTCTAAGCAACATGTAAAGCATAAGTACATGTTCTGCATTTTAAATTAATTTCAACAATTAGGCTATACACACATTTATTTTATTCCCCATTTCATCATATAAAGACCAGCTTTAAACTCTCATCAATTGTCATAATAATAGATTAATCAAGATACTAGGCCTTTGGTCCAGTGGTGAAATCCAAACTTTTTTTACTACCAGTTCTGTAGACATGGCTTGGTGGGCATGGTATGGCTTGGTGGGCGTGGATTAGTGGGCATGGATTGGTGGGCGTGGCAGGGGAAGGATACTGTAAAATCTCCATTCCCACCCCACTCCAGGGGAAGGATAGTGCAAAATCCCCATTCCCTCCCCACTCTGGGGCCAGCCGGTTTTGGAACTACTCAAAATTTCCGCTACCGGTTCTCCAGAACCTGTCAGAACCTGCTGGATTTCACCCCTGCTTTGGTCCCATATTCCTTTTCACAGATCAAAAAAGCCAAGTCTTTCTCAAGTAAAGTTCAACTCCTGATGATGTCACAGGCATATCCACGAAGGGGATAATACCACAATGGTTTGTTTTGGTTTCTTCAGGATGTTTTTTTCAACTTCCCAATTTAGTACTCAGCCCTGGAATTTCCTGGTGATTTCCCATCCAACAACTAACCAAGTCCAACTCTGTTTTCAAGGTCAGCCAACATGAAGCAAAATGTGTCATCTTCTTCCTGGAGATTATGTAAGTTCCTAAAAGAAGCAGCAAACAGATAGGGCTGCTATAGATTTTTAAATGAGGACTAACCATGAATGGAATAATTGCCATGTTAATTGTTCTTTATACTTTTTTGCTCATTTAGTGGTTTTTAAAGAATACTGACAGAGGCAGCTGCCAACTTGGCCACTGAACTGAAATACAGAAAAGAGAAGCAGAACTGATTCTAACTAGGAGGTGCTCATAAATCACAATTCCACTGATCTAAAAAAAACCTGTGGTTCAACAAACCAAAAATTCCAACACAGATACATGTGGAGAGGAAAAAAAAGGGGGGGGGGAGAAAAGGGAATGAGAGCTGCCTTACGCTCTTTCCTGTTTCAAACATCTTCCCCATCATTCATCTTGTTCAGATGGCTTCAGAAATAGGTGGAATTGTTTGTACTAACTTAGCACCATAAATGCAAGGTGATGGCTGCTGCTGCCAGTTTAAGCAGAAGAGCAATGTCTTCTACCACCTGTTATTACTACTATTGCATCACCCTCATCACTCCATTATCATCATGGATTTAAAATTCACTATACTTTGTACCAAAGGGGAAAAAGCCAATTCCTCCAAGAACAGTTTATTCTTAAGAAATTATTCCAGGAAGAGAGAAGAGTGCAAGGAAGGGAAAATAAATAGATTCAAAATAAGCAGGTTCCAAAATAAGTGGGTTGAAAGGCTGCAAAGGGCCATTAACGCATCGTTCCAGTCAGCATGAGCAAGAGGTTGGCTAGTTTTTTTTCCCTCTCCCAATGAAAGCAACCTGGGGCCTAAACTTGTTTTCATTTAAAATCCTACAGAGAAGAGGATAAAGTACTGAACAGCAACAAAGACATTGCTAAGTATTTACCTTTCTGTTAAAAGAGCCAAATTCTTCCATTAAGCCTCTATGGTATGTACATGTTTTAACCAGTACCACTTGAGAAATTATTCTTGGACTTTTCTTACAATCTCAAGGGTTTATTATACAGTACGCTCTTAGCATTTGCAGAAAACAGCCTGAGGGAAGCTGTACCCTGTAATTCCATACCTGAATTTGTTTCCAGTTCTCCCCCAGGTTGTGCCTCAATGAGGAATATTGAAACAGATTCCTCCAAGGAATCTGTTTGCAAATGGGAGGTGCAGACAAGCCACAGAATCTGTCCATATAGATTTCCTTCCACATTTTCAGAAAATTGATCTATTTCACATTTCTTCTTCTCAGCTGCTGTCCCTTATTTCTGCCCAAATATTTTTCTTTATTAAACAAATAATTGAGTCTCCCCCTTATCAAAACACTCAGCATTTTATAATTTAGAAATTAGATTAAAAACAGATAGAATGAAAACAATCAATGCAATCCAGAACCACACCCACAGAAAATCCAAAAACTATAAAGGCAGCCCAGGGCCACTACCTGTACCAACTATCCATCAGAATAAAATGTTTTTATGAAAAAAAAGCAAGGCGGGAGGTTTATACGTCAGGAGGAAAGGAATTCCATAATATGGGGGCTACTGCCATATAGCGGCCCCCAACCTTTTGGGCACTAGGGACCAGTTCTGTGGAGAAAGAATTTTCCGCGGACCGAAAGGGGTGTGGTTTTGTCTGCTGCCTGCATCCCATGGATGGGCTTTGTTTGTTTGGTTGGCCCAGTTGCTGGCATGCCACGGACCTGTGCTGGTTCATGGACCAGGTGTTGGGGGCTCCTGGCCTAAAGATCTCCCCCTCTTTTTCCTCACTGGGTAGGATAAAAAATTAAAAGAGTTCTGTCACTAAACTCCAGAAAAAATCCATTTGGACAGGGAATGGAACAGACACTGTCTACAGAATAACTAAGAGGTTTTAAGAAAAGATAAGGAAAAATACATGCAGAGTACATTCAGAGAATGTGCTCAGCACACTACAGCTATGTAGATAATGACAAGGGACAGCATTTGTTGATAAACTATGGAATTAAAATTCTTGGGAAAAGCTGGGTTACCAGATCTACATTAACCCTTAATATCAAGCAATGAAGGAAAACTACATGCAGCTTTAGCTTTAAGACAGATTCTCAGTTTATCTGGATAGTTTACCAATATGAATTAATTTTAGGATGAGAAGCTTTATCTATTTAACCAGCATTTTCAAGTTATTATAATTTATATATAAATATATTTATGCACACCCAACTCATTGGGCTCAAAACACAAAAGATCCAACAACAATAAAGATCCCTAGACAAAACATGAGGGGGGGAGGTGTCCTTCATTAAAACTCCCACGTCATCTCAGCACCCAAAGTGGAATAGGGGAAACGTAATCTATAATTGTCCAATATTCTACAATGAAGAGCAGTGTTTTTAATAAGGTCGACTCAGCCTTCCATCCTTTCTAAGGTGGGTAAAATGAGGACCCGGTTTGTGGGGGCAATAAGCTGACTTTTTATAACATATACAAAAGTATGAAGGCTATTGCTTAACGCATTGTAAGCCGCCCGGAGAAGGGCGGCATATAAATAAATAAATAAATAAATAATAATAATAATAACAGTCTTACAAGTTAATGAGGTGGGGGGATCTCTTTTCTCTTTTCAGGTATTCTAAATTTTTGTATCACTTTGCTTCTAAACATTATCAGAACTTAAATGTAGGTCATTACTGATATTTAAGAGAGTCTGACCTAATTGGATGCAAATTACTTTTTTCACACTGGGACATCACAAGATGTTCTTTAAAAAAAATGAAATAAATGAAACAAACACAGAAGTTGTGTTTTGTGATGGTGGTGGTGTTTGCTCATGATAACTCCCTTTTTCTATCTGGAGGACACACATGGACTTCTGATAACACTCACTGACAAACAAATCCAGAAATTCAAAAAAGAAATCTACAAAGAGGAAGAATACTTTTTCACAATTTTATATTTCAAAGAACTATTTCATTTCTGTTTTCAGTCCAATCTCTCCCTATACTCAGGATGGTAAAGACTGAGCAAGAAGTACATTGTCTCATGTGTCCATCATCTCAATTGACATCATCAAGCTAAACAAACTGAAACATAGTACAATAGGGGTTAACCCAACTTTCTGCAACAATTCTTCTCATCTAGGGTCAGTGGTGGTATTCAGCCGATTCAGACCGGTTCGGGAGAACCGGTAGCGGTGAGCACTAGTGGGCCCACCCACCCATCCCGGTGCTATGCC
>JANHZT010002415.1:195305-206398 GCA_032468215.1 Stegonotus admiraltiensis
TAGGCTTCTGTGGGGCAAGGCTGAGGGGATAGAAAAGGGGGATAGGATAGACTTCTATGGGGCAAGGCTGAGGGGGGCAAGGGAGAGGCCGATCGTAACTACTCATTAATTTTCAGGCTGTAACTGTCGATTTATCAAGCCCAATCACATAGTTTCGTAGCACAGGTATTCAGTTAGTTCCTAATATCTGCCTTTTCCTTCCTATATAAGCAAAGGCAAAAACTTTGATCAGCCACCTCAACATGGTCATGCTTTAAATAATGGATTAGGAAATCGCATTTGGCCTCTAAGGCCATTTTTGAAAGCTTCAGAAGTAACTCAAAGCAAGAACTGGCAGCATAGCTCTTTCCATTTTGAATAAGAAATACCAATGCCTATAAGTAGTTTAACACAAATGTGGGAAGAAGAAAAAAGCACATAATCCCATTTGCAAAATCCAGAAATCCCAATCCAATTCACAGGCACTTGGTATCATTAATAAGCCCTGTCTCCACAAACAATATTAATTAAATAACTACTTTAACCCCAAGATGGTTAAAATGAACCATCCCTTACATCTTTAGGTAGGAGACCAGGCTGAGAATCAATAATAATAGTAGTAGTAGTAGTAGTAGTAGTAGTGGTGAAACTTAAGGATTTTTATAACCAGAGGAGAAAGAGGGGAGGAAAAAACCAGAAAGAGGAATGACTTACTGAATTTATGCAACCTAATTCTTTATTCAAAAGCCAGGGCAGAGAAAGCTTCCCTTCTCCACGGTAGCAAGACTGGATACGCTCCTTGATCTTGTCTTTGATCTTCTTCAATGTGAAAAGGCAGAGGACAGATTCTTTGGGTGGTTTGACTCTATTCTTCTGCCCCTGTGAGAAGATGGTGAACAGAATATCGTCCTGTTCTGAAATGCCCAGTTGCTTGGCCAAGGCCCTTCCAGGCTTACTGAGGTAAGCATCCTGAATTAAGCGATATTCAATGCCATCTCGAATACAACCAATGGGAAATTCCACATATGAGTAGAACTTGGGATCATCCACGCATAGCCGGACAACTTTTGAGGTGAAAAACTGTTCTCCTGTAGAGTCTGGTGAGGTAAGTTGGGTGTCCAGCTGCAGTGTTAGGTAATAGACAAACTGCTCACTACTGAAACTATAGATATAATAGATATCAAATGTGGGAAACTTGGAGAGTGTATCTGATGGGATCTTGAGCTGGGAGGAGACAAATTCATCTTGATAAACGAAGCCAAACATCTCTGCATTCTCTTCACTGTCCATCAGTTTACGGCTGGACAAAGTAGGGAAATATTCAGACTTTCCATCAATGGGCGTTCCAATGAAAAGCTTGTTTTGTCCATTCTGCACTTCAATTATAACACCAGACATTGTTCCTGACTCATTGACACTAGAGAGGTAGTGTTCCTTGCGGTGGTGCGGCTCGCCCAACTTGAAGAGATCATCCAAGCGTAGGAACTGGCAGATACCTTGCGAAGCACTGCCACAGGCTATCAGACGATTCCCAGAGTAATCCACCAGCAGCAATTTATTGACATTGTTGGTACTGACTAGCCCATGTGGGCAAGACTGCACACTAGGTGGTGGGTAACACTTCTCATTGTCTTCTACTGGACCCGTCACATGTGTGCGCATTTCTGTCAGATTGTTTGCAAGCTTATAGATCCGGTTGACAGCACCCACATATATTTCCCCAGTTTTGTTGTGGACCACCAAGTGTGTCAAACTCCAGTCTGTGACTTGGAAAGTCATAAAAGGAGAGGAAGATTTGGTAGTGCTTTTTGCCGATGGCAACCAAGAACTACCCAGAAGCAGCAGGGTCCAAATATTAATTGACAAATGGTGCTTTAGCCTCAGAAGCCACATGGTGGAAGAGTCACATCCAGCAATGCATTAATCTAACTATAAAATAAACAAGAATCAAACCAAAAACTGGAGGGCGGGAGAGTATGAGTTCCTGTGAACAAACTTCTTTTTTTCCACTTGTTTCCAGATTCAGGACATTATGGATGCTGGCATTCTACATGGCCCTAGGAAAAAAATGCAAAAACAAGCATGGTTAGGCGAACAGTTGTGCCACTCAAAATACAACAGCACAATAAAATCTCAGTTACAAACATCTCAGGAATGGAGGTGGTTCAGATAGCTGAAATATTCAGCTGTCTCAGAGAAGCATTGCATAGTATTTGTTCATCATTCTGCATTCTTCTCATTAAAGTTCCCATGACTGTTTTGTAAATTCACTATAGAAAGAAGCAGCTAAATTTTTCTGAGGACTTGTTTAATGTTCTTTTTTCCCCCCCAATGGCAGCAAAAACCTTAGTGTTAAATTTGGAATCCTGTTACCAAGGGACTAATTTTACATCTTTTGAATTAAGAAAAAACAAGAAACATAAAGTGAAGGTCTGGGATTTCTTGTTTCTTTTTAAACTTTTTAAAAAACTGGGATTAGATCTATTCTTAACTTCTTTTAGTTCATTTATAACCTGTTCTGTGCATCTGTATCATCATTCTGAATGCTTGCTATTTATATTAAACTGCACTGCATTGCATTACTGTGGTATCAATGTCGGTTACGTTTTCTCATGGTTTTAAAACGGATAAAGGCAACAACATCGACTTCTCACAAAAGAATACTGGAAAACTTCCATACATATTTGTATGATGCAATAACTGAAACAAGTCCATAAATCCTTAATTACATTTAACTGAAAAGCCAGATTGTCTTTCAAGAAAAAAAATGGCTTTGTGTCATGGGTTAAGAAATAGAATAATCCACATGGTTACTTGAAAGTCATTTCCGCTTTGTTCTTACAAATTTTGCATGAAGTGGTGTGACCATGAAGAAATAAATAATCATAAAATCTTTTAGGAAATTCAGCATTCTTCCTGTTCCTTCCCAGTTTTAAGGAATATATATCTGAATTTGTACCACCCTCCCATCTCCATGAGCAAATTTGCCATTATTTGTTACTTTGCCTCCGAGCACCATCAATCCTTCACACATACAGGCATGTGAAGTTGATGTGTTAACTTCATAAAGCATGTGACTATGGGCTTTGTCAGCCTTTACTTTAATCTATTGTCCTCTATATACATGTTCAAAGATAGCACTTAGCAATAGCACTTAAGACTTATATACCGCTTCATAGTGCTTTTACAGCCCTCTCTAAATGGTTTAGAGTCAGCATATTGCCCCCCACAATCTGGGTCCTCATTCTGGCAAGATTCTGGGATGAAACTTAAAAGAGAAGTTTGGAGGAAGCAACCTATGAAAAGTAGCTACTCCCTCTGTGTTCAATATACAGTAGAACCTCTGGTCACAAATGCTTCTGGCCACAACCAAATCAGGTTCCAACCAAAAAATTAACCTTTTTTTTTCCGCAGCTGATTTCCCCTTCCACACAATTTTTTTTTTCTAAGTGCCAAATTTTCAAAATTAGGTTCGGGTCACGACCAAATCGGGTTGCAACCAAAGTTATGGAACGAATTATGGTCGTGACCAGAAGTTCTACTGTATTTGGTCATTGACTAAGAACCTTATTTACATAAAGGTTTGTGACATTTTATGGTAAATTAAAAAAACAAAATGTTTAGGAAACCCACAAAGTACATTTCCTAATATGACAAAAGTCTATTCTGCATGTATTAAAGTACTCTTGAAGATATTGAATTAACCATTGGACCTGCTTTCCTCTAGAAGTTGCTCCATCACTAGAAATTGTTAAGAAGAGATTGGACAACCATTTGTCTGAAATTGTATAGAGCCGTGATGGTGAACCTATGGCACACGTGCCACAGGTGGCACGTGGAGCCATATCTGTGGGCATGCGAGTGTTGCCCTATGTCAGCTCCAGCGTGCGTATGATTTTCAGGCCTTCCAGACCCACCGGAAGTCGGGAAACAGGCTGTTTCCAGGTGGGGAAGGCTGTTTTCGACCTCCCCAAGCTCCAAGAAAGCCTCTGGAGCCTGGGGAGGGCGAAAAGCGGGCCTACCAGCCCACCGTGCCAAAAGCAGGGGTAGCGCAGGGGGTAGCGCAGGGGGTTGCGTGTGCATGCATGGGGGGCAGGGCACAGGGAGGCATTGAGTGTGGGCACGTGTGTGCGTGACCGCCCCCCATGCTCCCCCTGCTTTTGGCACATGACAGCAAAAAGGTTAGCCATCACTGGTATAGAGTCTCCTGCTTGAGCAGGGGGTTGGACTAGAAGACCTCCAAGGTCCCTTCCAACTCTGTTATTCTATTATATCTCATCAATGTTTGTTTGCTTATACTAAGTTACTTTTTCAAAATTTGACCATTATGTGGAAGTGCCAATGTTCTTTCCACTCAACCATGTCTGGCAAGCATAGAAGATTGCTTTTAAGATCTTCAAGATTTTCCCATCTGCCAGGCAAATGATTCTCATTCTTATAACAAAAGGCAGCCTTGGGCTTATCCTAGATTTAGCACATACCTCAGAAACCTCAGAACTAGCCTTCAGGCAGAATGAAGGGTGAAGGGTGGGGGAAGCCACATTACTCATTCCCTGAACTGCCATTCCAAACACTCAAGAGCATAGCTTTGTTTTGTTTTGGGGTTTTTTGTTGTTGTTTTTTTTGCTCTTCACAAAAGTAGGAAGTGCGCTTATCCTTCCTTCCAAGATAGGTCAAAACATACTCTTAAATACTTGTACAAGGCACATACCAGAATACTCCATTTTTTAAACATTCTCCTGCAAAGTGCTACCATTCTAGTTTTTTAAAAACTAATTCTGAAGAAAACAACTAATAAAGATTGATTTTGAACCCATGGAGCTAGCATAATCATAATTTAATGGTGTATGCTACCTGGAGTCATGGTGTATGAGTTTAGTGGCTATATAAGTTTTTTTTAAAAAAATCTCAGTAGCTTAATTATCCAAAGCTGAATTCTTCCTTAGTATCAAATCTTTGAAAATAACTCAAAATCAGAATTCCCTCCTCCACTACCCTAGTGTAAGTTGAAGAGTTCTTTTCCTTTAGCTACGGTTCTGTGTGTGTGCCTGAAGACATGGGGTGAAGAATGGACCAATGTATTTATTCTACCCTCTGAAACTGAAGAGATTGTTGTGCTAGACATCCACAATTAGGATTAGAAAAAAAAAGGGAATCAAGAGGGTTAAGTGAGAAAGAACTCTCTGACACTGCAAAAGGAAGAAAAGCACAATTGGGAAAGCAGTGGAAGGTTATGGGGTTTCTCCACTGTTGGAGTACTCCATTGGGAAAAGAGGAGGGGACCTTTGCCAAAGGATAGGTAGAAGCACAATAGTTTAATCTATTAATATTAATCTATTGTGTTCCACCAACATTTGGCACTGTGACATTAACCTTTTGAACGGACTCTCAAGGCTACAACAAAGAATTTGAGGGTGAAAAGCATAATCTCCTAGATGCATATTTATGATCTGAGACTTGAGCGTCTCACACAAAGAGATGGTCTAACAATTTACTTCCTGCATCATGATTTCTACAATCTTGCCTGAATCTACACGGATGCATCTGATTTTTCAGTGGAAAGCTTTGTCACAGAATTCAGGACCTCCATTTCCACATTCGGATTAGTATTGGTAATTTCATACGTGCAGATGAGCATTAGCAAAACAAAAAATCCATCTGTCCTTTTTAAACAGAAGCATGTTGAGAATTGGTCTGACTCCCAGCAGCATGGGCCCTTCAAACATCTGTTCTTCAACTACCCATTAGGCCACATTCCCTCTTGACAATATCAATGGAGTTGATGCTGGCTGGGCCACAGAGGCTGAATGTCTTGCCATTCATAGACTAAGAATGCAAAGCTAAAGTAGGGTCTGGGCTCAACCTTGCTTTGTTTTGACTATAAAGGGAAGCCAGCTTGTCAAAATAGCAATCAACCCATTTCAGTAGCAACGCTGACATGTACACAGAAAAGCCTTCGGCTAATCTCTCAGGCATTCAGCTTCATCCCAAGAAATTGCTGATCCCAGAGAAAAAGCCCAAGAGCCCTTCTCCCATACAGAATCTGCTTTAAAAAGAGAAACTTGGGAAGTGGGGAGATGGTTTTCATTTTATTTATTTATTTTTCTTCTCTTGCCCATTACCAGGAAGCTCACATGCAACTAGGGAAAATGTTCATGGCCATTTCACCATTTACCTAATTGGACTTCAATGTGTTGAGTGGTTAGCCATTAATGAGATTTTACTTTTTATAAAGATAGGAAGCAAAAACAGAGGGAAATGAGCTGCGACAATCTGCAAAGAGAGAGTTTGGCTGTTTTAAAAAGGTTTCACTTCCAGCTCTGATATATGGCTTACTCCATGAATCTGAATTATTCCGTTCCTATTTTGAGTTTTGTCCCTACTCTCTGTGAAATAGAGGGGGAATCTATAGCTGTAGCTTACCTCACATTACCATGTTTCCCCAACAGAAGGAAAAGTATGGCTATGTCTGATGTGCGTATCACAATCCATGCAGAGTATACCTAGTTTTGAGAGGAAGTTTCATTTGGGTTTTATTTCATTTTTTACAAATATTATGAGCTGCCTCTAACAAAGTGAAACAGATAAATAATGTGTATATAAGAGTGTGACAATTTAGAACTACGCCTTTGGTCTGACTTAAGCGTAGTGCATAAAATCATCTACTACAATGTCCTACCTGTCAATGACTACTTCAGCTTCAACCACAACAATACACGATCACACAATAGATACAAACTTAAAGTAAACTGCTCTAAACTCGATTGCAGAAAATATGACTTCAAGCAACAGAGTGGTCAATGCCTGGAATGCACTACCTGACTCTGTGGTTTCTTCCACAAACCCCCAAAACTTTAACCTTAGACTGTCTACTGTCAACCTCACCCCATTCCTAAGAGGTCTGTAAGGGGCATGCACCAGCATGCTTATCGTCCCTGTCCTACTGTCCCCTTTTATTTGTATCTATCTCATGTATTCATAATTAGTCTATACTTGTATCTGTTATCTAATACATGCTTGACAAAATAAATAAATAAAATAAAGTATCTGCAACTCCACGATTCCCTAAAATTACACAGAAACGGCAACATAGTGACATCTTATTTGGACTCTTACTGTAGCTTTTCAAACTGTTGGTTGTTATTTAACTATTGAGACTGATACCCTGGGATTAATATCAAAGGAAGAAGCCATAAAACTAGGTCAGCTTTTCCAACCTACCACCTTGTAGAAGTAAATCCATTGGTAAAACAACCAAAGAGGTCCCATTTGGAGAAGAAAAGTAGAGACACTCAACAAGAACCTCTGCTTTCCCCATTATTAGTTTCTCCTTTCAAAAGCAATCCTTCTAGCTTTGCACACCATACCCAGAGGACCATATAGCAAGCAGGGCATCCTTTCAAAAGTAGGACCTTCCAATTGAGAATGGTTAAAATAAGATGAGGTAACAAGGGTTCAGTCATACGGGAGGAATTTGTACTTAAGGCTTACAAAGAGATCTCCTAAAATCTATGTTCCACTCTCCATCTCACTTCACTCCTGTTCTTTTATTTACACAAATTGCTAGAGAGAAGGATTGCCTCCAGCAGAGGAGGAGCTCATTTAACAGAAGCCAGAGATTTATAGACATCTACAGTAAAAATGATAAGAATCATTTGTCACTCTGGAACAGTCAGAAATGGAGCACATCCCTCTCCAGCCTACAAAGACGGATATTTGCTGCAAGAACTCCAATACTCTAGTCAAAGTCCTTCCATTTTCTACTATACCCTTAAAGGGTACAAGGAATTACCAAATGACATCCTCAAACACATTAGATTCAATTTCTACACAATTAAAGAGAGCAAAGAGAAGCTCCTCATCCAGAACTGATCACTATGACCTTCAGCGTTCCAGTGACTTCCCAAAAGCTTTTTCCAGAAATCTTCCCTACTGACAATTATATTCCTTGCCTAATATTTCAAGCTACAGAGCCACACCAGGAATTTGTCATACTATATTGCAAAACAGAGCAGAGCCTAAGTTTTCAACAGAGTAGCATATTCTTTAAGTATTCTTTCCTAACTCCTTGTGCACAAGCCGCACTTTTGTACACCATTACTCAACTCACACAGAGGCAGGTAATTGTGGGCATAAAGAATTCTATATTGGCTACACAATGGCCACTACAAGTGCCCATATTCATATGCTCAGATTTTTCGCTCTTTCCCATTGAAACAAGTGAGCTTTTCAGCGCCTAGCAAAGCTGCCCCAAAAGACTAGCTAGAAATTGAAATGGATATACATTTCAACAACTAGATTGCTGATGAAAGCCTAGGCTTTTAACCATTGAAGAAAAAGAGGGGGGAAATACCGCATCAGATGCATTGCCTCTCCAATCTTCCACTCCCTATTCAAGGTGCCATTTACAACAAGTTTAAGGCTGGCGTACCTCAAAACTGTTTTCTCCTGAGGGTATGTATTTATGCACCATGGTAATCACGAGAGGCTTTGTTAAGTGCCTTGCTGTCTATTGCAGTACAGAAAATAGGGATGTAGGACGGGGCCTTTTCTGCAGCACGAAATAAAAAAGAGTAAACAATCTCTACAGAATAAGAAGGCTACAAAAGCCAATTTATTGGTTCTCTATCTTAGTTTTGGGCAAATCCTTAAGGTGGCTAACAAAATTAAAAAGAAAAAAACCAGAATGTTAAAAAAAATAACATAAATTAAGGTTTAACACCAAAATAACTCTGATCCTTAACGTGAGTCATCTTTACATCTGATAAAAAGGGCTTAACAGCCAAAGAGTTTCATAATGGGATAGGCAGCCCCTTAATCACAACTTAAACCCATGCACACCTTTCAGAAGAGTTCTGAAAAAATAAGAGTAGCTCTTAACAGAATAAAGCCCTTGTGGAACATAGTTCATAGCAGTATTGGAAGAAGCAGACAGTAGGCCTGTTCTAATGCACTTCAGCACATACACAGGTTCTCGCTCTGGCTCTCTCCATATATAAAGGATGAGATCTGTAATTGCAAGGGAACAATGCCTGACTCTTGCAGTCCAGCTGACAGTCAATCACTGGGAGGCAAAGGAAATTGGGTATGATCCTGGGGCTTTATAGGTTATACCAAAGGCTGCCAGAAGCAGAGTGGAATTCACTCACGTGCTAGGAAACCTGGAAAAGTACCTCACTCTGTATATGTAGGCAGCCGGTTTAAATGACTTTCTCCAAGTCTGCTTGCTTTCAGTAATGATTCTGGGCCTCAAAGGAATTGGATGTTTGAAGCTTTTCATTCCAGTGCCACTGCTGACTTATTGCAAAGCTTTTATTTAAACCAAAAAGAAATGCGTTTTGATATGGTTTTGTTCTCTTAGGATTCTAATTTAGACAATGAGAGATAAGAATGAACTAAGCACATTTCTTATTTGGCCTCTCTTGAATCCCACTTTTTTATTTTTAATTAGCAGAAACTTTACTACTTCTCTACCATTAAAACTCACTTGGCCAACTTTAGGCCCTACTTCAGCAACATCAATCATCTGCACCCCAGCTCCACAACATCCAACCCAGCATAGCTTGAATTTTGAGGTCACATTGTTCCATGTTTCCCCTCCACACCTGTTTTTTTGTCAGCTGCCAGCAATGTGAGTCTGGGGAGCAGAAAAAATGTAGGCGATTGTGTTACACAGGGCAAGAATTCCACACAGCTACAGTCAGGCATTTGCCCTCACATCAGATCCAACTCTTTGCGTGTAAGCAGACCAGCTATTTAATGCTGAGGGGAGGGGTGGAAAGGGGAGACTGTAGACCCAAGCGCCAGATCCAGTCTGCCTGTTCCTGTGTGGCATTTAGGCCTGTTAAGGTCTCATGAGGAACAGGGCAACAATGAGTGCTTTTAAAATAATAACAATAAAAACAACAGCTGTGTGAACCGATTCCCTCTGAGACAGAGGCAGAGGAGGATTAACCTTTCCTTCCCACCGTAATGCAATCCTAACAAAAATAACCTCCTTGTGGTGGCAAAGCAACTGGGCTTAGTAAAAGTCCCAAGGCCCCCAAAGCATCTTTTTGAACAATCTTAATTACCATACAAGAAAGCTAAGACCAGAAACAGCAGCAGCCGATTATGAAAGAACAAAGATCAAAATACAGAGGTAATGTTGAAAGAGATTTGGGGGAGAGCTCCAGCTTTTGCCTTAGCAGACCCCTAAATCTCCATCTTCTAAAATACAGCTCCAAAGGGGGGAGAAATAGGGTCTTCTGTCTGTCTCAATCAACACTTGGATGATATAAAATAGAATAATAACAAATCAGAGTGGCCTCGTTTTAAATATACCTTGCATTCTGGAAGTGCTTTTTAAATCAGCAGGTAAGGAGCACAAGTGGGGGAAAAAACTCTTGTCCTACATACAAGCTTGACCTGACACAAAGATCTACAGCAAGGCAGGAAAGCTGCTGCCACCGCTGCCACCAACACCTCTGGCTTGATTCTGTAGCTCTGCCAGAGTACCAGAAAAAACCATCCTGCAGGCATCAAACAGTCAGATCTTCTCAACTGGGGGGAAAAATAACCTACAGTAACTCCCCTACTCCATGAGGATTATGTGACAAACATCTCAGTGGAACACAACAGCCACACCATCTGCCTAGGATCCTTGCTTGGGGGAGGAGGGAAAAGGTTGTGTTTGCAAGAAGAAAATATTAATTTGTATTAGCCTGATCTGGCTGGCATATACAGTCCTCAAGACGTAAAAGGGAAGGATCCTAAAGAACAGAACACAGAACAGGCTAGTTGTTGGCCAAGTGTGATTGTGCATCAGCTCTCAGTGTACATACAAGCAACAAGTGATAAATCATGATCAAAATCATAAAATACAATCATCATAAATCATAAAATACTACACTCAGGGATGATAGTCATAGGATGCTAAATAAGCAATCAACATAAATCATAATAGGATACTAAATAAAGATGATCAACGTGTGTGTCTGTGTATTTTGGAATATTTTATTTATTTACCGTATTTTTTAGAGTATAAGGCGCACCTTCTCCCCCCCCGCCCCCAAACGGGGATAAAAATTTAGGTGCATCTTATACACCGAATGTAGCCCTGCCCACCCATTGCC
>JANHZT010002416.1:3079-26736 GCA_032468215.1 Stegonotus admiraltiensis
CTGGTGAGAATTGAACTCACAGTAATTGCAGGCAGCTGGAAGTTAATACTGCCTTAGTAGGAGGCATTAGCCTCCTACGCAACTCAGGCTCTTGCTTCCCCAGAGTGCTTGAATGGCCTATATAAGAAGCCTCTCCATCTCAACTCTTCCCCTTTCTGGAGACCCTCCCTGTACTTGCCCGTGAATGAATCCCTTCTCCTCCTCCTCATCAGGCACTCTTTTTCTGCTTCTTTGGGAAAAAATTCCTCCGATATATTTAGTCAGCACTAAATATACTCTATGAATGTTGCCATATATTTACTGAATCTATTATTTGGGATTCGGTCTATGATTTTATGATGCTGGGTTCCTCGGCAGTTTTAAGGTACTGTGTTCTTGTGCGGTTGTATTCTTGTTCATTTTAATTTCTTATTGAATATTGGTTATTGCAGACATTTTAGCCTCATTTGATGGTATTTCATCCATCCAGCATCTTTTAATTGCAACTGGAAGAAGGCAAATCCATCCATCCATCCATCCATCCATCCATCCATCTAGCTATCTAGATATCTATCCATCCTTTTGATGGCATATTAACTTATCCTCAAAGTTAGCAACACTCTTGAATTGAGTCATCAATTTATAACCAATTGTTTAACAATCATTTGAAGTTACAAATCACAAAAAGTTACAACTTATCTTTGAAGTAGCAATTGCCGCAAACACCTCATGCGATTATGAAGTTACATTTCAGGTGCTTGGAAGGCAGCTGTCATTTACCACTGGTTGCAGCATCCCTCAGCTGCGCAACTGTGATAGTTTGAAGGGCCCTAGCTCAAAACCAGCATTGTGTCAGGCAATCCCTGCATTTCAAAATTCTGTGCTTGCGTTGCACATTGGATGTCAGCATCTGTGTAGATGCACATTGCTCTTTGGGCCAGCATTTTGCATATTTCAACCTCTCTGTACCACTGGCCCTGGTTTTCCCATTAAGGACAGATATCCTGTTTCCTTGAGGGTAAGGCAGCAACAGTTGGGAAACCCCAGTTTGAGACAGGCTGAGCCGTTCCAGGCTGACAGCCAAGAACATGAGTGGATACTTTACACTAAAGCTGACATGCCTTGTCCCGAGTATTGAGAATAATTTTGAGTGCCAAATTTCACAGCTAAGACATGCCTAAATATTATCGTGGCAGTGTTTGATGGAGGGAAAGGAAGAATGCTAATAAATTGGCAGAGTCTTGGCAATAATCTTAATGAAATACCTGCCTACTGGGTGGCTTTCATATACCACTTGGCAATCACGTAACAAATACAAATTTAATTAGGTTTAATACCCATCTGCATTTATAGGGTTATTGTACCCATGCAGTTTGATCTCTGCTTCCTAAGGAGTATGACTGTTGGATCACTAGACAGATAGTATGGCTGTAAAAAAATGATAATAATTTGGCAACTCAGGTTAAAGTTGATTTAACCGAATCCTCCTTTCAATCAACTCCTCTAACTGGACTACTGAATCAACTTGTTTCATTGAATGAAACTGAATCGGGTGCCTGCCAATTGATTAGAAAATTTTCTGTAGGTGAATCCTGTTCTTTTCACAGAACAGGAAGTAGAGAAATATTTTTCATTGATTAACTCCACAGCAATTTATATTGCAGTACAAAAGGATCCTTATCTTATCCTTTTAAGGTAAATCTTAAAACTAGTGCTATATAACCACAGTGCAATCATTCACAAATTCAGTTGCTGGTGGAAAGTTTGAGTGCCATAGAATAGGGTCTGGCTACATACACCTGATGATTCCTAATAAGAATGAAACTAGACATGTACTAATCCTGGCGGAAAATATAACAGACAGACACTCTCTAAAAATAGTGATTTTGTTCCCCTACCCCACTGGGGCAGAAGTCATGACCGTATAAAACTTCAAATATGGAGACACGTCAATAACACAACCTCTATCTCTTCCTCCCGTACCTTAAGGAAGGTTGGATTCTGTATAAACATTCCGCTCTGTCATATAAGCAGATGATCGATATTTGCAATGCAAATTTGCATTTTCCAACCAGAACATCCTCTAGATGCGTAGAACGGATTTCACATCTAGAATCCCAGAATTCTCAGCACTGGCCATGCTAGCAAGGGAATTCTGGGATCTGGTCTACCCAACTAGAAGGCAACCATATTGTACAAGGCTGGAACCGTTTTTGTACCTCAAGTCAGTTGAAGCCATTTACATCCTTATAATTAAATTAAAAAGTAACTATAAAACACAAAATCACATGGTTGATCGAAAGTGAAATGGTGGTGAGAAATTTCTGCATTGTCATTTATAAGAATATTTGTACTCAGATATTATTGGAGATGCTCATAAGTGACAACATATAGGCTCTGTAAAAGTCTGCCTTAACCAAAACTGAACTCCCGCCCACATTGAGTTTGGTTTCCACAGACCACGACAGGATCTGCTGGTTAATTGCATGGGGTCGTTGGAATGAATTGATCTCTACTGTATAGTATTGCTTTGGCTAGGAAGTGGGGGAAATGCCTCTTTGAACAGATTACCTTGGTGGGAGGGAAACAGTTGCCATCACTTTTTTTCATCAGTTAACCTCTGGATGCCATCCTTCAGCTCTGTAAAAGCCTGTCTAAAGGAACCCCATCTATTATATTTGGTTGTTATTTGGCTCCAGTAGAGCTGAAAGTTTAAGGAAAAAAAAACAGCAGCTGGGAATCACAGGAAAGCTATCTCATCCATGAGAGATTGAACGGAAGCTTTCAATAGTAAATAAATGCATTTAATAGTGGAAAGTTTGATCCTCTTACCAGCCACTCTCAGGGCTTTATCAGCCCTTTCATTCCTATAATCCATAGCTGAAACAGGGTGCATTGTAAAGGGGAGATATATTTTGGGTGGGGATGCATATTTTGCTGTCAAGTGTTGGCATTAACCAAATCCAAACTGTTGACAGTAATAGAAGAGCATTGATGGATGTATCGGGGGTGGGGGGGCATTCACATGCTGTCTAACACTGTTTGTAGTCTGCTTGACCTCGTGGTAGCTATGGAAATGGAAGGAGCCTGTGAATCACTACCTAAGAATTGGAAAAACAGACAAGGAGCCAACTAGTCAGCTTTTCCCTAGCAGCAGGTGGAATGACTGTGGATCTCAGCTTTCAGGAATGGGGGCAGAATGCAGATAACAAACCAAACACCACTGAGGAAAGCAAACCTTGTGAATATTTGTGTTGTCTTTTCAGAGTTGAGCTGTAGGCCTAGTGTCTTGAAGGCAGATCCTGGCAATGAACTGTCAGGAAAGGTATTTTGCCAGGGCCTTGTTTTCTGGGATGTCTGTTTTCTCCCGACTTCCAAAACTTGGCTTCACAAGCTCAGGTCAGGTGGGACCTTGGTTATGGCTTATTTTTAAAAGAAGCCTACATCTTTGGTTACTGTTCTTAATTATATTTTTAACCGATCTAAGAACATGCTCCCCTGCACAGATCACAGAGTGGGTAACTACTTTTTTCTGAAGGCCCCCAGAAGGAGGTGAAAAATAACAACGGCATTGCAATCAGAATATCATACAGGGAACTCAAACTTTATTCTTCCTGCTTCAACAAGGGGCCACATGAAATCAGACTGAGAATAGAATTGTGAAGGTTATTAAAACATCTGGAAAAAGCAGCAAGAATGATGCCATTCCATACATTGAGCCCCCTTTTTCTGATTGCCGTCTGTGTCACTTCAGAGAAAACCTCCAAAGGCCCAATATTTGAGGAAGGTGGCCTTTGCTGTGATTTCTTTACTTGAGAACAATCTATTTATGCCTTTATATAGTTTTGGGGTTTGGAGCAAATATGCCAAAAGAAAGCTCTGCAATCTGGTTTGCAGATGTGCAGGTTTCATTTTACTTTCTTTGGGACTCACAGCTGAATATATGAATATATCAAAAACCTCAATTTACCTTACATGCCAAAGGATGTAGAGAGCTCTGTATAAAATGTTTGTTCTATGAGCTCTCATTCTCCTATGAAAACCCCCCTTGACCAGACATTTCTCCAATAAGAAACAGGAATCTGTGGCTTCATTACCAACTTGATCAAGGAAGAGTTGGCTCAAACTTTGTGTCTTCTATAAGCCTTCAAGTCTTCCATGTTTGTGTGCCTGATGAACTTCATGCTGGGTGTTGGGCTGCCAATTTTCTTAAGAGTCTAAAAGTGCCAAGGACTTGATGAGGTCTAAAAATCCCATTCTTGTGACATTTCTAAGCAGGTGTGAGGAGTCCTATTCGTTAGTCAATAGGAAATTCCCTTTCAAAATATCTTGTGTTATCATAGTTGTAAATGTTCCTTATGATATTGTTTTATTTCAGTTGATGGCGTTTTTTTTAATTCAACTTGAGTTTTGTGGAGAGGGGATATGGCAGTGTCTTCAAATGATATGTAGTAAAAGTTTAATGTTATATTGAATTACAATACTAAAAATTAATATTAACCATTTATTTGGTTTAGAAAGCTACCCAATTCAAAATTACTCTGGGTGACTAATGTAACTAAAAGAGAAGAGAAAGCAATCAACATTTTGTGTTGCCTTGTTGTTTTTTCTCTGCAGAAAGAGTGTGCTAACTTCATCAAGGTCCTGAAAGCTTACAACCAGACCCATTTGTACGTCTGTGGAACCGGAGCTTTCCATCCTACGTGCACGTACCTTGAAGTTGGAGGACATCCTGAGGTAAGGAGAACACCTAAATTCAGTCTCTTTTTTTTTCAACTCAGTTGTTTTAGACATGATTTTGATTAATGACTGGCAAAGGTACAATCTATTTCATTGTTATTGATTCTACCAGAGTTCAGTCATGGTGGAAATGCTGAATCAGGACTGGAAAAACTCAGGTTGAATGGAAGCTCATAATACCTATTTCATCCATATAATTTGTGTTTTAACCAAAGTTCAAGGCTTTTAAGCCCCTTGCAAGCAATTTAAGAATATATATAAACTTGGCAATGAAAGTTTGTCCATGGTTGAACTACACCCATGAGACAACTTTCTTATATCAAGTTTAGTGTCTGCATGTAGAACTCATTAAAAAGTTTCACCCCCAACTGGTTTGCCAAACTGTCTGTCCGTTTTCCCATTTCCGATTCACGCATAGCTATTTCAGCGTGCTGTACGATCGAATATCTCCAGCCTTTCGTGCTTTGTCCCCTTAGGAGCATAGGCAGCTCTCTGCCAGGAAGTCCATTCCTGCCTTGGGTTTGCCTCTTTCTCTCAGCAGAGACACCAGGACAATAAGACACGTGGGAAAGGATGTTCTACCACCACACTTGGGTTTGGTTTCTTCAGGAGAACCTGAGACTGGTAACACTTGTTCTTCTGCTGAGTACATTTTGGATTGACAGCATCAAAATATAGCCAAATACATTGTCTCCATAGCCGTAAGGAAGGATTAGGTCCAGATACATCTGGCTTATAATCTACCCAAATAACGTCTGTTATTAGACCAACTAAAAGATAGCAAATATAAAAAATATATGTAAAAAATCTTCAGGTCAAATTCAGTTCTTGGTGATTCTGTGTCCATGTAATATTCTTGGTGACATTACAAATAATGGCTTATTGCCTTCTTTGTTTTTGAACTTCCCAGTCTAATTTAGAGGCCTATTAGTTGCTGGTACTTTCCCACTTCTGAAGAACTAACCAGGTTTTATCCTACTTAGGGTTTATTTTTGTTTGTTGAGCTAAGTCAAGGACACTCAGGAGTTATCACCTACTGAGTAGGTAGTATTTTTCAATAGGCAAACTCCATCTCAACACCTGGCTTTGGTTCTGAACTCCAGAACTTAAGAAAATTCAGAGAAACCTGAAGTAGAGGATGCAAAAGATAGAGGATGAGTAGGAGCTGAGAAGTAGTCTATTTCCTTTCTGATGAGGCAAGACTGAGCAAACTGGGTATATTTAGTCAAGTAGGCAACTTAGATGAGATATGATGATTTTTTTCCAAGAACTCAAAGGGGGTCCCACAGAGAAGTCTCTGTCACCTGGAATGCCAGTGACAAACTCACAGGCCATAGAGACAGGAAGGAGCCTCTGGTTGTACTTTAGGAAAATTCTCCAACCAATAAGAGCAGTTTGATAGCAGAGTCAATGACCAAGGCAGGGGGTGAGAGCCAGGTAAAGTCTGGACATCCCTGATACCAGTCAATAAAGTTTTAGTTGGATTTCTCCATAGAGTAAGAACATGGCTCTGTGGCACATCCAGATTGATTATTCTGTTTTTATATAAGGTAAACAAAATGGTTCTGACTGTGTGGTGGTCTTGGGGATGCTTGCTCATTGTGACTCTCAGCTGCTTCCCGCTGCTCAGTTATTCTTGGTCCTCTCAGCAGAAATGTCTGGAGCCATTCATTTAACTTGGAATTCAAAATTAGAACTCCAGCTTCTTATTCTATTAACAAGCCACAAACAAGCTCTAGTTCATTTAACTGTCCTTGTTGTCGGGGAAGTTAAATAAGGAGACAAGATGGAAAGTTTGCAAAGAATTCTTAGCACTAAGTCATGAGTGTATACTGTAAGGATTAATCACAGCTTGTGAAGACAGTTATGACCAAAAAAAGGAACGTTTTGCCTTTCTCCCGTGTAACCTTTGCAGTTATGGCTTCAAGAACAATTCAAATTCCGTATTAGTTTAATCTTTCATTGGAAGGCTTGCCATTTAATTTATGGAGCTGTTTTTCAGCTGATTGCTATGGAACAGTTACTTGCTATTAGCAGCCATCTTACGGATTTGACATTCAAGATTGCAAATTAATGTTAAAAAAAAAGAGAATATCATTATTCAACTGAATAAGGCTGTGCGTAATCACTTAAACATCAGTGTATCGTCTGGCAGAAAAATTAACATATTAAAAGCTGTGAAGATTATTTTTTTCCATATATATATATATATATGTATGTATGTATGTATATGTATATGTATATGTATATGTATATGTATATGTATATGTATATGTATATATATTAAAAAAACTATTATTTTTTAAAACCCCTTTTTCCCTAGGACTCTGTTTCTAGGTGTTGGCTTTTATTGTACAGGAATTCAGCATAAGTTCTTGTTACATGCTTGAATGCTTTACTTCAACACTTATTTGTTAATTATCAATTGTCCCTCACGGAGACAAACCCACCCCTGAGAATGAGGCTGATGGCTGCATAAACATCCTTCCTTTGGGATCTGGGAGACATGTTAATTAACTTAGTTCCTTAACACGCACATCAATCACAGGTCTAGCATCTGCTACGGTTTTTGATGGATAAGTGACAAACTGAGATCATTTGTTTTTATACTTTATGAGCATGCAAAATACACAATGTATACAACTACCATTATATTTACTGTAGAGATGTATATGGTGCTGTGGTTAAGCCCAACCTCAGCCACTCAATGGCCACTCATTCCTTCTCATGCTAACTACCCCCATAGGGATGTTGTGTTATGTGAGAAAATTTAGAGAAAAAAGATATCAGGCATGGGTTCCTTTTCTTCCCCTTTCCCTTCCCCTTTCCCTTCCCCTTCCCTCCTTCCCTCCCTCCCTCCTACCTTCCTTCCTTCCCTTCCTTCTCCTTTATCAAATTTATATAGTCACCTGTCTCACAAATGTGACTCTGCAAACCTGTAATAAACAATTAAAAACAAGCCTAAAATAACTATTTAAAACAATTCAACAAAGATAATTAAGGTGTGAGATTGGGTAAATCCAATAAATGAATATGAATATAATGCTGATAATTAATCAACAATTTATAGAAATAAATATTAGAGAAGAGAAAGGGTTTTTTTTCCAATCAGGAGGAATTTTTCAATACTGTACATCAGCATTAAATTATCCATGAAGATTTACTCCTATATCTTTAAAATATCCATAGCATTTAGTTTGGAATGGTTTTTCTTCTTAAGATTGGATTAAATAACTGGTGAAAAAGTTTGCAAATTATTTTTAGTACAGCACAAAAATGGTGCAAGTTTCTCCTAATCCTCACTGGCCGTTTTTTCCTCGGAAATACATCTTTTAGCAGTTCCCATAAGTTAATGCATTTCATTGATTCCCATAAATCTCTAGATCAGGTCTAGATCTTTCTAAATATATTAGAAGTTCTATTCATCACTTCAAATATTCAATGTTTTGGAGATTAGCACCTCTGTATTAAGGGTAAAAATAAAAACACAGCTATGGTTGTAAAATATCTCCATCCTTGCATCCGTTTGTGCAGTTGTGTTAACTGGCATATCTGTACATAGCACAAGCTGTTCAAATTATACATAAGGATGCTTTTGAAGCTTTTATACGTACTGAAACTATTTCTAGCAATGAAGCTGGGAAACTATCATTCTGCCTGACAAGATAAATTATATGTCATTAAATGAACCCCATGACATTCATCAGCTTTGAAAAGTCTTTCACATCCTTCAGAATTATAGATTGCTTAAGGAGAGCCGAGGTGGCATGTCTTCCCTTACCTTCCAATTTTAGCAAGTAAATGATGCCAGTGTTAATTCTGGCATTCACAAAGGACTGAAGTTGGGATATGAAAAAGCAATAATAGTAAAAAAAAAAATATTGATTGCATGCAAGATAAATCAAGTCTTTTTACCCCGTGAAGTTTGGGATTTCTTTTAGCAATTTCCTTTAATTTGAGGTGGAAATTTTCAGTAAAACATTTTGCGATTTGGCCAACTTTCTTCAAAGAGCCTCCAGATGTTGACATGGAAGTTGTGCCTGCATTGGCAAATGTGTATCCAGTCGATCCCATGGTCAACAAATGAAGAACACACCGGTCCAAACTAGTTACATAGATTAAAATGGTTATTTTGAAGGAAAACAGATAAAATATTTGGTGTGATTCACATCCTCAGGGCTGTCCTGAGGGTGTGGTCGACATGGCAGTCTCTGTGGTGCAAGTGAAGCTCTGCCTGTTGTCTTACCTCTTTGACAATATTCAGCTCTCACCACTTCCTTTAGGTAAGCCACAGTCACGGAACAAAGAATACTCTTTAATATCTTTCATTCTTGTCAGAGAATGCCAGGGTGGCTTTCATTCAGACACTGAAATAAGGAATAATCCTCAGAATCTTAGCTGACTTGATAAAAGAGAGGAAGCCACTGAGCACCAATTCTCAAAGCATCATAAAGCGCCTTATATAAGGATGACCTGAGCCTGCTTCAGAGAGGGGAGCAGCCTGGCCTTCATCTCTTAGCAGGGGGTGGAAGGAAAAGATGTTGACCATTCTGAAACAACCTTGGATTCTTTTATTACACCCCCAAAATAGACCAACATTTAGCCATGTTAGCTCTAGAAATAGTTTTGTTTAGTTTCTTACTGTGGAATAAAGTGTACCTTCCATTGCTTCCACTGCAATGGAGTGTCACCCTACACAAAAACAACCTTTGTTTTGAATCTGTGTCATTCACGGAGTGGAATTCTATATTATCATATTTTGTGGGGAAGGGGCGTGTATTACACAGGACTTTCTCCATTGCTAAGAGATACTTGCAGATCATGACTACAAAGTTATGTACAGCCTGGCACAGCTGAAGGGAGGAGGAGGAGACACGGCCATGAAAGCAAAAATTTTGGGAGCATCTTCCCTGACTAACAAACTTGATTAAAAGACATCGGCTCACATCACCAGATGTGCAGAGTGACTAGACCAGCATTCCTCAACCTTAGCTACTTAAAAATGTGTAGAGTTTAACACCCAGGATTCCCCAGCCAGCTTTGCTTTGATACGAGATTTAAATTTGGGGAAGGGAGAATAGAGGTCGGTTGTCCAGGTCCAATTGGCATAGATTAGAGGTACCTTATCAATGAAGAATTGGAAGCAAATTCATCCACAGGGATGCACTCAAGATTGCATGCCCTGTTTTGACCATGCGTTGTGTTGAGTTGGTTGACTCCTTGTTCTCCTGCCTCTCAGAATAAAAAAAAAAGTTCATAGGATAATAACTACATAGCAGAGCACAGAACTGATGATGAAAGCAATTCTTAGTGATTGTTGTAGAATTCACGTATTCTTTGCCTTCTCAGTCCTTGCTGTCTGTAAAACACCATAGTAACCAAGAGAGAAGGCATTAATCCCGTCTCACTCCTTCCTTCCTCTCTGTCTCTGTCTCTGTCTCTGTCTCTGTCTCTGTCTCTCTCTGTCTCTCTCTCTGTCTGTCTCTCTCTGTCTCTCTCTCTCTCACACACACACGCACACGCACATGCACAAACCCACACATTAAAATGCAGCTAATTTTCATTTTTCTGTAAAATGTAGCAGGATGGAAGCTGCTTATCACTTGGTGGGAGCTGGACACACCACGATTTACAGCTAAATATTTACTCTGGCTATTAAAGAATGCTTAGCGTTTCTTACTCTTTGTGTGGTGTGTGCATGCGTATGCCTTCAAATCAGCATCGACTCCTGACAACTGCAGTTTTCATAGCAAAATTTTCAGAAGGGATTTGCCCTTGCCTCCTTCCCAGGGCTGAGAGAGAGGGACTGGCCCAAAATCAGCTGGCCGCCTTTGTGCCTAAGATGGAACTAGAATTCATAGTCTCCCAGTTTCTTCACTTCTATATTCACACAGCATCCTGTGAGCACTTTCCTGTGATTCCGTTAGCCTGAGTGAGCAGCCAGGTACAATCCCATCAGGTTTCACTGATTCCTATTGACCCTTGTTGGGTTTAAATGTTTAAATACCATATTTTCTGGTGGATGTTGCTTTACATAGTCCATGAATGATTATGTACCGATCAATATCAGGTAATCTCAATTATCATGACTGGGAAATAATTGCTGGGACGTTTAGGAGAAGAGCTGAACTCTCTGGTCTAAGTGATATTTCAGAAAGGCAAAGAGCCATAAAGATGGAGATTTTAAGTACCCCAACATCTGTTGAGAAACAAACCTTGCCAAGTCTGGTTCCCCCGGGAAGTCCTAGACTTATCTTGCCAGTAAGTTTCTCCCTCAGTGAGCAAATGAAAACACAAATCAAACTGGCCTTGGCTTGATTCTTCTCTGTGAAGAAGACAGGCTAAAAAGGAGGGTGATGGATGGCATACATGCCATGCGGCCAGTATTAACTCTTCAGCCCGGCCCTTGGGCTCTTCTCCCAATGGCACACCGGTCACAGCTGGGCTGAAATCCATCTGCCTTGATCTCGTCCTTCCTCTGATTTTCTCTCCTTCCACCTTTCCCAGCATTACAGACTCCCCAGAACTCTTCACAACATGCCTCCAAAATGGAATGGTTTGAGCCTTCTCATCTGGGCCTTGAGTGAGAACTCTGGGCTGACCTATTCAATTATCAATTTCCTTATTTCTTGGCAAAAATAACCCCACTGAGCATAATCAAGCATTTACCTTGGACTTCAGAAAAAGGGATTGTAATAAATCCAGAGGGAAGATTAGTAAGATCCCTGTATGTGAGAGGTCAATGGGAAAAGAGACTGGGGAGACCAAATCAAGAAAGGGATGAAAAGCACAACAGCAAATAATTCACTGAATTTTAATTCTCATGCTTTGAACACATAGAGTGTAATGATAGTATATCACTGGGGGCAAAAAAGTCAAGATGGCAGCCACAAATATGTGATCAAAGTTCAGCCCTAAGCAATCAATAATCCTAGCTCGTGTATTGTCTATATTAGTGCTAAATATCAACTGTTTGAAGATTATTTCCAGAAATCTAGTGCCACTTGTTGCACAACTAGATAAACTCAATGAATAATCATACACAGTTAAAACTGAGCTGTCTATTTAATAGGCTTAGTGTAACCCATCTTAAAGCTATCTTCATAAGCTCTATTGAAGGTTTTTTTTCCCATTTGTGCTTTCACACTGAGAACAGGAGTGCCTATTTTCAAAACTCTACATTTTAGTAAACAGGCAACTCCATGCTGAACTCTTGCAATGGAGCTCAGGGGAAAACCTGCCGCAAATTTATAATCCATCAACCCCATCCAGGGCTCTCTTCAGAGGCTGCTTGGTATGGAAGAGCCCTTGCAGGGTGAAATGCTAATGATTACCTTACACCTCACCTTCAGGTTAACTCACTCAGATTGTATCAAAGTGCAGGGTAACAGTGCATGGCTCAGATACAGGATAATGACAGTACTGAAGATTACTTAGCTATTTAATGGTTACTTTTTCAATAATGTCTTTGCTCTGTGTGTTTAATGATGGAGTTAACTCTTGAATTGTTACTTATTTCTGGGGAAAGCACCTACGGATACAGAATAGGTGGCGCCGGATTTATTTTTGTTCTGGGATGGGAGATATTTCTCAGTTTTTGGATGGTGGAGAACCAAAGGGTAGATAGGACAGCATCACCTATGCAGGTTCAGTTTGAGGTAGGGAATTTGGGGCTTTTCTTTGCTCTTTAACTGTCATATTCATATTAAAGTGTTCATGTATTTCTCGACTCAAAATGGAAAGAAATTATACTACCATTCAAATACCTTTCAAGAAATTATACAGTTTGAAATAACTGTGACCAGTAGGCAATCTGAAAATTAATGTGACTTGGGGCTTTCTACAACTCTCGGTTATCCATCTGGTTGGTTATCAATTACTTTGATAGAATTTTTTATATGATTTGAATCCAGTCCTGCCTCCTTTACCCTTCCATCTTTTGATGTGATCCCCTTGTTTAACTGCCAAGTTCCTATATATACACAATAGATTTAATGAATCAACAGATCAAAGGCTGATCCCTAGGAACCACAAATATGAATTAATGTTCCTTGAAGTACCATGTTCACAACACCGCCCCTTAGATGGAAGGCACGTTATCGTACAGATCTGTAATCTTGTGAAAGCCACGTGTAACATGTTATAAATCACAAGGGAGTCTTAGAACAGAATTACAGGAGGTTCCTGACTTCATCTCTTCTGATTTATTCCAGATAAAGAGATTCAGCTGATTAAATCTGGATGGCCATGTTCAATTCCGCAGATTAAATCAGAATGACTTTAATCAATGGAATTTGATTATGTAATCAACTCCTTAATAAAATGTGCTCAAGAGTTCTGCAAAAGATGATATAAACCAGATAAATATTTTTAAAAAGGGGGGGGAACATATGGCCACATAATTCAGACAGATGGCCCCCATCTTTTCTTTTCGATGTCCTCACTTTGATGATTCAGACTTCACCTTTTTGAAGACTTTTTAGAGCACCCTAACTTGAGAGAAGACCGAAAGAGCTACCTGTCAGCTTAGTGGCAGGGACTTTCCTTTTTCCTTAGGTATTTTTAGCCGAAACGATGAAATGACCGTGTGGTTTCTTTTATGCTTTTCAAAAGAAAAAGAAAAGTATTTCAGTGTAATGATAAATGGTGCTGATTATTATCCAAAGAGCTACTCAATCATGATGCCTTTTAAAAGACTTACGAATGACGCTGTTGCAGGGTGAAATAGAATACCCATTGATAGCCACAAGGAAGAAGCAGTTATATAAACCAATATCATGTCTAATTCAAATATTGAATCAAATAAGCCAGATGCATTTTTCCTAGAAGTCAGTCAGAAGAGTATTAAGACAATGATGTGGTAATTTTTCTTATGTAATGCAATTTCTAGAATAGAATAGTTCATCTAACAATATCAAAAAATTATATTAATTTTTAAAAAAGCACCGTATCATTCTGCGTAAATAAAATACTGCACATATTCATAGATATATTATTTTGGTAATTGAGGTAAATCTTGTCAAGATTTGAGCTTACTTTATATGACACAGTGATTTGTCCTAATAACAGTAATTAACCATTGGCAACTTTAAACTATTTCTTTTTTGGTGAACTATCTGAAGAGTTTGTTAAGCCATTTGAAATGAAATCGGCACATGAAAATTTTTATAGGTATAGTTTTTCTCAATGAACATATCATGGCTATATAAATTGAATAAATAAATAAATAAATAAATAAATAAATAAATGGCTAATAACAACAAGATAATTATTGTTAACTGAAACAGTTATGATAACTCAATGCACCGGCAATTATTTGCATGAATTATTTTAATGAGTTGATTGGTGAATTGGTATCCATGTACAATGAATGAATGAATGGATTTCAGATTTTGGCTTTAACTGCATTGATTGTATGGTTATATTTTGAATTCTGTCTTCTACATGTATTTTAGCTGCCTTATTAGCATAAAGGTGGGGCTTTAGATTCAATAATAAATAAATTACAGATGTACTCAGAGAGTGAAACACATACGTAGCTGCATAGAGGCAGTTCTTAAGATGGAGATAAAGATGTGTATGAGAAAGACACCAGCTGGGCCCCTTGTGGAAACGGCCTTATCTCTGCCACTTGCCCCAGGGTTATTTTCTGTTTTATAGCCCCAGGAGGGGAGCAAAGTAGACTCACCTGGCTGCAGAATGAAAAGCTGAGAGAACTAATTTCCCCCGGCCTGTTCAGGCTGTAACTTGCCTGCGTTCTTTGCTTGATATTGATTCCTGTGTTAACCCAGGATCCGTGGATCAGTTTCCGTCATGTCCAGTTTTGCCCTGAGGAAATAAAGCTGCTCCTTTATTTCACAGCCAGAGTACCAGCATGAGTCCATCTCCCTGTCCATCTGGGCAGTCCTGATGTTTTGACTTGGGTCGAGAGTTCTTGCTCCAAAGGATCTCACGAATCGTTTTTATGGGCTCTGCCTTCACTGAATGCCTTCCCTCTCCTAGGCCATGACTTACACTTAGCTGTCTTTGAAGACGAGGCTCCTTTCCTTAAGGGGTGGGTGGGTGTTGGAGATAATGGGCATTAAAAAGCCCTCAGAGAAGAAAGAGGAAGTCCTGTTTTGGAGCAAAGGAAATCAAGGAAGGTGAGTTTTCCCAGCCAGGGGGGAAAACTTTCACTTTTTAAATTTTAGGCCTCCAAATATGTACTGGTGAGTTGCATTCGGTGTTGGTGTTGTCGTCAGAGTTTAATCTGACCTATTTTATTTTTCTTAGTCTGGGGAAAAGATTCACATGTAAAGTGCCAAGAACTGATGTTCATACAGCCAAGCTTTGCAGGAGGATTTCAAAGAGCTTCGTGGTGCTTCTTTAGAATACATCCGTACAGATGCAAAAGTCAAGATGGTAGCCGGGATGGTTCACTTGAAGCCCCGCCCCTCTGTAATGTGCATGGTGACTGCCGTAGTGACCTTCTAGCCAGTGCCCGAAGACCCTCCCTCTCAAGAAAAGCTGCAAATTGGAGGTGTTTGGTGTTTGCTGGATCAGGCGGCTGGCATTGTGGTTTCTTGTACTCTGATAGCATGACCTCAAAGCTGGCTCCCAGGTAAGAGCTGCCAAACTCCAAATGACAAGACATAGTAATAAAACAACATCTCTAAGTGTTTTGTGCCCTCTAGTGCCTGCCTGGACTTTTGCAGTCTACACTTAATTGAAATGTAATTGGAATATAATTATCCCAAAGCACCACTGCCAATCACAAGGCTGGCATAATGCAAGAAATATAACAATGCGATAGAACCGACACATGAGGAGTTTTAACAGGAATAAAGTCCAGTTCAAGTAAGAAGATGATATAACACGTTTTTATACTGTGGTATATGTTACATAATCCAACAAATTTACATGGCTGACCTTGAATTCTCATATAGGCACTTGTGTGATTTTTGTGAATTCCGTATGTATCAAAAATGTCAGGCATACTGAATAGTTTTAAACAGATGCCTGAAGAGTACCAGTAAGGCAACACCTTGGAAACTGGAGGTATTTATGGGTTCTTGCTCTTGCCTAAATAGTGATACTCAGTAAGTATCACAAAGGAAACCCAAAGTGATACGTATTTCAAAGGTGAAGTCTTGACCATATTAAATCCTGTGAGAATTCTGATAATTATTTCAGTAAACAAGCAATATCTGTTCCACTTCAAAATCTAAGGGAGAAACAGATTTTTGGTTCTTAGACAAAAAAGAAATGGCATCCTGGAAAATGACTTCATTTTCCTATCCAATATAGTCAACTTACTAGCCAAGATCAGGCCACCGTTGCTGATGACCAGGATCATAGGCCGATGGAGAGAGAACTGGGGGCAAATCTGGATAACTTTTAACTCACTTAAGGTAGGAGAGATTATTGACTAAGCAACCTTCTCCCTAACTCAAACTCTACAATGAAAGGCTGCCTCTGATAGGACATTTGGAAACTCTGCTACATGCCCCACAACATTTTTGCTATTGTAAAAGATCAGATTTAAAAACTAACATGTTGATTTTCGAATTACTGCCATCCTTGTCTCTCCTCCTCCTCACAACAGCTTGCAGGAGGAAAAGGCAGTTAAAAGAAACCTCTTTTCAGTGAATGGCTCCCCGCTGTTTTCCTTCCGCTTTTGTGTCTATCACCTCCTTAACTGGCTAAAGGAGAACCATTTCCTTTTAAGAAAAATGCGAAGAAATGAATCTTATGCGTTTCTCACTGCAACTTCTCTGCATGAAGGAGAAGCATTACTCACTCACCCTAACCCTGCCTGGAGCTCTCCTCCCGAAATCCGCCATGAATATTTTTGGTACAGAATCCATTTTACCGGCCAATGCCCTTCCCACCTGTCTAGTTATCCTTGAGGCTTAATTTGACCAGTAATTAACCCCAGAGGTTATGTAACTCACCAAGGAACTAATGAATGTGACTTAATTCTGTAGCTACCTTTAAAACTAAAGTGCTTTTTTTGGAGGAGGTCCTGAGTAATTTTCTCCTTAATGACAGCAATACTAACAAGATATGCAGAATACAAGCTAAGAAATACAAGGATAATGATGCAAGTTGCAAAGTCACTTAGGTGAGATGGACAGTTTGGAAATGTAATAAATAAACAAATATCAAGATAGCAGCCCCAGCGGTACATTCAAAGCACTGCCTCCCTGCTGGTTTTGTTTTTACTACACCCTTCCAGGTTGCAACAGTGTGGTGTTCTGCTACCACAGTTGCAACAGATAAGAAAGAAAACAAAGTTTGCAATAATACGACGTGGCTTTGGGGAGGTAGGTTCCAAATAGCAAGTGCTTTCCCAACAATGAAAAATCTGACAAATGCTGTTGATTGTCTTTTCCCACAATGACTAGACAGTTAATGATTTGGCCATTGTTTCAAATTGGCTAAAAAGACAGTTGGGCGATATTCCATGGCCATAAAATTAGAAGCCGACTGCTATCTAGAGAAAACACAGTTGTCACTTTATAATCGACTCTTCCTGTAGTTGAATATTGAAAATATTTCCCTTTCAAAGGGAGGAAGGCCGAGTGGTGAGATGCAATCTTGGTCCAGAGAGAAGGTGGACCGACATAAATTCACCCAACCCTTGGATCAATAAAGCCGGCCTTTGCTTTGCATTTTCACCATTTTCCCTCTCTCTACCTAGGGTATGTGAGTGTTTGGTGTGGTTTATCTTCCATTTCAGCCACCCTTTCTATCTTCCTCCTCCTTCCTCCTCCTCCTCCCCTGACATCAGGGACAACTGTTAAAACAGGATAGATGAGAAACTTCTGGGGAAAATATGAAAGTGGCAGAAGAAGATAATTGTGATCCAGCTACTCAATTTGTTTCAGTAGATTAGCCCCTAAAACAAATGCCCTGGTGTGGGAAGGGACTTTTCAGCTGCAGATCAAAAAAAATTCTCAGGGTCTGTTGATTGTACAGTCTCCCTTGTTTCTTTTTATTGTCCAAAGGGAAAGAAAAACAAAGTAAGAACTACAGCAAATGACAAAACAATATTAAACACAGAAAAATTCCTCCAAACACCCCCTCAGACTGATATGCAAAATCAATTAAACCTTGTCCACACAGAACCCTGTTTATTAGTCTTTCCATATCAGCTTATTCAAACCCACTTCTTCAAAGGCAGGCAAGCCCCATTTTCTTGCTGACAATGCAGAATTATCATTTCTGCTACGTTTCTGCCTTGATATGTCTAAAGTCTTTCCTAAGTTGATAAGTTACATATTTTGATACATAAACACTATGTAAACACTGCATTAAGCTTTATTTTTCTTGCAAAAATCATATTAACAATCACGTCAGTATTTCATCAAGACAGGGCAACCATAGAACAAATTCAAATCATATGTATAATAGTACTTCAAATATGTTATATTTCCAACATCAAAAGTCTGACACTGTTTGAGACATCCCATAAACACGAGGCTGTGAGAGGCATAAGAAACATGTTTAAATGTATTTAAAACACAAGTGAGCATCAATTTGTCATAGCAGATGTTCCAGCTCTGTATTTCAAAATTCATGCAAATTGCCAATATTTATCAAGCCACAAATTGGCAAAGAAACAAGGCTACACAATCTATCACAGAACATATATTGAATGAAACTGGACTGGAAGAAGATGCGTTTGAGTTAAAAGCGGATAAAGAAACTTCAGTAACTTGTATTACGCTGGTGATTTTTCCCTGTTAGCTGAGAATGTGAACTCCAGGGCTGAAAGCCAGAGAGCTTAGTGTGAAATGGAACTACAATTAAACTGGAAGAAGATTAAATCAATGTCAAAAAATAATAATGAAGATGTAATGTTATTCATCTCCGATTGATCACCAGAATAAACCAGAACAAAACACTAAGAATTGTCTCTCAGAATCTGACTAAATAGATTTTTTTTTGACGAAAAGAAAAAGCAGACTTTTGAATAATAATATGGTTAAACGTTTTAGAAATATGTCTTCCAGGCCACTTTTATTGTGATTATCATGAGAGTGTTATCAAATGTCAGTTGTAATTTCTATCTGTAATCCATGCCATAACCTAAATTTAAATCTATTACAATGCATACAATTATTCATATGACCTCTGAATCAGAAACAAATCTCTAATATAATATGTCCAGAGTCCACTAATATACATATTTTACTGCATAAGCCAGCTCTGTATTATTCAGAAAGGAACCATTTATATGTTCTTGGGGAAAAAAATCTATAAGCTTGTTTAAAATCAAATTCTATAGAGTAATTTTAACTTGTCAAAGAAGACATTATCATTATGTCTGATGGAACATACATCTTTGAAGGATACAATGCAGTCAGTTTTTCATAGCGGATTTTATACTTCAACCATACTATTTATTAGTGGAAAGTTATTATTTCTTTTTGAAAAAGGGACAGTTCTCTCTTTACAACCCAGAGAGAGCTCAATTTAAGATTTAAGTCAGACAACAAAAGTCAGATTGTCATAGCCATTCCCATTTCATGACTTGATGTATAAAATTTAGGATGATCCTATAGCAAATGCATATATAATTCCACAATTTGTTCAACTTCCAAATTTAAAGCAAAATAACTCCAATGGCAAGACCTGAATTTAGGTTTCTTCACTCCTGCGCCAAGTTGGCTCTTGTACAAAATATTACAAAAGCTGTTAAATATATTGCGTTAAAAACAAATTATTTTTGCTCCAGAAGTGTAACAGCACCAAAGCCATGTGGTGCCAGTGGGTGTCAGAAGTGATAAGTGTGTTTGCAATCAAGTAGACTTGGTGACTCACAAGGCCTTCGAACACCCGCCTTCTCTTGAGAGCCCCCTCTTAGGCAGGCTTCTAAGTCCTGGGGGGGGCATAATTGTAGCCACTTTGTTCAAAGAACTGAGTGATCTGCGAAGTCAGATATATGGCTTTTTAGCATTGCAGGTTATTAAAGCAATTGCATTGGCACTTCCCTTATGTTGATTGTTGTAGCTCATGTATTGCACTGTGTGCGGATTAGTGGCCATGAGTTAGATGTGGGAGACAGACAGGATTTGCTCTTAGTTGGAATGACATGGTGCTAGGCGAGGTTAACAGCATTTTTCTAAATACTTGGGAGATGCATGCTACAGTTATCAAGAGCCAGCAGGGATTTATCACAATAAATTGTACCAGATTAATCTTCTTTAATAGAGTTACTAGTTTAGTTGATCAGGGGAACGATGGTCCTGGACCTCAGTAAAGGTCTCTCATGATATTCTGCCTAATAATCAAGTGAAATAATAATGGCTAAGTGATAGTATGTTAGATGGACTCCCATTTGGCCCCCAACATTCTTGATCATGGCTTCTCTTAAGCATGAAGGAGGATGCAGAGTAGGGTGCACTTCAGGGCTCTGTTGTGGGTCCTGTGAGGGACGACACTTTTATCAGTAACCTCCTAAGCAAGGTAGTTGAAGGGGAAATGGTCAAGATTTCAGATGACACAATCCTGGGAGCTAACATTTTAGAAGACAAAGTATTCAAACAAGAACAAGGCAAGCCTGAGAGGGCAGAATCTACAAGGAGACATGTAAAGTTAGGCAGTTAGGGAGGATACAGGTAAGATGTGAGTATCGGAGGGGGCAGAGCTGGCTGGGTAGAAGGATGTGTGAAAAAGACGTTCTTGGGGTTCTTCTAGCAAGACCACGAGCCAGCAGTGGGACTTAGCAGCTAAAGAAGCAAATGTTTATGTTGTGGTACACTAAGGTGACCAGGGAGACCGTACATCCTGGGAAATAATTGCTCCATTCTATGTTACCTTGAATTGAGATTGAATACTGTTCTGAGCAATACAGTTCAAAAAAGACAATAATACATTGGAGCAAGTTCAGAAAAGGCTCTCAGTAAGATGAGGGTTTCAAAATTAAGACCCACGAGGAACAGTTGAACAATTTAGGTATGTTAAGCTTATAGAAGAGATGACTGAGGGGAAGTCACAGTGAGATGACTGAGGGGAAGTCACAGTGTTCAGCTACCTGAAGGGTTCACACATGAAAGAGGACGTGGGATATTTCACAGGCCTGGTTGAAAGTTTTGGTTGAAAGTTTCATCTAAAGAGAGATGCTCGCAGGCAGATATGACAATTCACCATGGCCAACTTTATTATAACTCTTGTATTTCTGGATTGACTTTATTATTATTGGCCATGGTTCCATTGAAATCAATTTAACTTTTATATTTGTTGAATTGTCCTGCGTAGAGTTATCCTGTGATGAATTGGCCGTGCGAATTGTCCTAGACCCATAATATCAGCCTCGCTACCCTGTCCCTCTCTCAGAGAAATCCAAGTGCTCAGACAAGGAACCTGTATTTTATTTTTTTATCCATACAAAACCTGGGCAACATAGGGCAGCATTTGCACCATCAGCCATCCTGCATCTCTAAAATTGGTTAACATGACTTAATCTAACACTAGTGGAGAACTACATTTTAAAGATACATTTACGATCATTTGGAAGTTTTCTCCTTTTGAGAAAGTTGATTGGATCTTGGAATAAAACTTCTGTAGGCTAGTCTATTTGATTGTAGCAAATTAAACTAAACTAATGATTGCAAGAAATCTAAAGGGCGAAAGAGGAACAGAATGATATTAATGTTTAGAATTACAGTTGAAAATCATTGCAATTTTGCAGGATTAACATAAGAATAGTCTCTGTAAAAACAATTATACTTGATAAATTCTTGTCCAAATGTAGTTTGAAAAATACAGTACAAGATTAATCAGTCAGGCGTAGAGACGGCTGCATATCTTATTGCTTGCCTCTGCCGTCTATTTAATAACTTGCACATAAAAAACAGACATTCATTACAGCCTAGCATTTATTTTTCCAGAGATTTTTCCTGTGTGGAAGCAGAAAGCAATGGAGGTGATAGATTATACATGACAAGCCTGCATGTTGTTACACAAAGAGATTCCAATCCTCAGCGTCCTCTGAGAATTGTTCAATATTCTTGATGGTATCTTATGTCTGGGATGCCTGGGATACGGCATTTTTGACGTCCTTAGTAATCAGTCAAATCTAGCATGACACTCTCACAGTTTTAGATGACTCCACCTCTGCGGGATCACCTTGGGCACTCATGTACAAGGAGAATGAGATCCTCTATTTGGTACCGATCTCCTAAATGTAAGCACTTCATTCTAAGAAATGTGATGACGACTCAGAAGTATTTCAAGTCCATCAAATATTTTGATTACACCAATTGGTGAGTTATCCCGCATGCTTGGTCAGGGGGCCCATTCATCAGCTCTGCTTGCCAAGTCCTCCCTCCACTTCCCATAGCTCCTTCCTCTCCCCAAGCAACCCCCCTCCTTCCCCAGAACTGGCCAGGAACCAAAGAACAATGCCTATGACTCCATGTCCCAAAGGAGTATTGAGCGTATTAAAGTGTACACTCTGGAATCAAGACGTAAGACATTTATGGGTCTAAAAGGAGCCAAAATGCTATGAAAACTGGCAGAGCTCTACTAGAAGCCATTCATTCCAAAACATCCTATCTAAAAGTGCAGGTCCCTTAATGATTAATCTGAGAGCCTGGAAAAATATTTTCTTGCTTTCTATCTTGAGTTTCCTGGCACCAATGTCCACATCAGTTCAATTACTAATGTAATGCTTTTACTTGCCTACTAACTCAAAAGTGTGCAAGCAAGCCCTGGCCAGAGAGATGATCTTAGCTGAGGGGTGGCAACTATCATTGTTCTCACCCAATTTCAATGGCAAGTGGGAATAAGCCACGTTTCCTACTTAAGGCATCCTGTCTCTTAGTCAAGTAATTGCATTCAGGTTACTACCCTAGGAGCAATTGGCTAAACTACAAAAACTCTTTCCTCGATTTCACTACAAAATTAAATCCGTGTGTGTGCAGTGGTGAAGCTCCCATTGAGACAAGGCTGAACATGCCTAGAAAGTATATTCTTGTATTCCAGGAAATAGGTAGCATAAAAAATAGGTAACAGCTTCTGAGTGAGCTGGAAAGATAGTTCAGAATTTCACAGAACTGTAATATGGAAGTATCAGAAAGGGTTTTTCTAAGGACTTGGGAGTCCAGTCCAGGAAGACATTACTACAGTTGGTCCTACAGTCTCTCTTTAAATCCCTCCATCACCTCTCAAGGCAGTTCCACTCTTAGTGTTACAGCTTCTGTGCAGATAAACAGAAACCCTTGTAATTTAACTCCATTCTTCCATCTTCTGGGAAAACACTGCATTGTTTCTACGTAACACAGTTCAGCACTTTGCTTGAAGACAGTGATCAAGTTATGCAGTCTTCTCCTGGATCTATAGGTGTTGCCTGACCCATGAAGAATTCAAAGGAACATTGATTTTTCTTAATTTTGACTAGAACTTCATCTGATCTTTCAGCTGCATCACCCTGTTAAATATAGTTGGTAAATATAAAACTTTAAAAATAAAGTTGCTATTAACCGTATAAAGTTGGATGTTGACTGTGCTGAATGATAAGCATCAAGTCTTAAATATTGGCTGCTGGTATACCAGTAGAAGATACCGCTCACCCTACAGCCCAAACCTCTGAGTTTCCCTAATGCATCTAGTATGACACAATTTGTTGGAAAAAATAAATAAATTCAGCAAGGCTTTACTTAAGGACTAGATAGGTTCATAAATCTGGACTCAATTCAAGGTGCTGGCTGCCGCCTTTAAAGTTCTCCATGGGTCAGACCCACAATATTCATTTCTTGATCTTATGTAGGTGATATATAAAGCTGTATGGTTTCTTTTGCATTGGTTTTATCCCGACATTCGTTTGCTTAGAATAAGTTCTGATTGGAGTAGCCTCATTGAGGAGGGGAGGGAGGGAGGGGGGAAGGGGCGCAATTTTCCAAGCAAAAGTATGGAACAGGCTCTGTTGTTCTACACCTTTGCACTTCTCT
>JANHZT010002416.1:49678-60823 GCA_032468215.1 Stegonotus admiraltiensis
GGGGGGGAGCATAGAAGCAAGCAGGCACGTAGAAATGAGGATAATGCTCTGTCCATGTGGATCACAGGGACATTCGTAAAACCTTCTTAATTTAGAAAACAAAATGCCTCAACTTTTTTCTTCTGCTTCTCCCCAATGCTAGCAATATCTTCAAGGGCTCAGCTGTTTGTATGTACAGCATGGCTGATGTGAGGCGGGTGTTCCTGGGTCCCTACGCTCACAGAGATGGTCCCAACTACCAGTGGGTCCCCTACCAAGGAAGGGTGCCGTACCCTCGGCCAGGAACCGTAAGTGAACTTCCTACTGGGGAATCGGGTGGTGCCAGAATGGTTTCTTGGTGCTGAGTTGGGACATCAGGAATAACTTGAAATAAATGGAATGGAGGAATTGCTCCCCTATTTAAATCATAGCCTTTAGGATATCCTCTGCTTAAAGGTATGGTGATATCCTTTTGAAGGTAATAACCCTACAAATTATATATTTTATATAAGAGATGTCCTTGCTGCTGTCCCATTTATCAGATTTCCACCCCTTGCTTTCAAGAATCCTATAGAGCCAACTTTTGTGGAAAATTAGCCTGAGATAAAATAAGAATGTCTGTAGCTGGGCATGGACCAGGGTTGCCATGCTCACCTGGTGCATCAGAATGAGATGACAGACAGTGTGATGATCCAGGGCACAGTACAGAGATAACACAAACAGCTGGCAGTTCAAACCACCCCTTTATTGCTCCAAACGCTTCCACGTTTCTGGCAAGTCCCAGAGCAGTGATAACAAACCCCCACACAAACCTCAAGCAGCCTCTGGCTGCAATTAGTCCAGCCCAGTGCTGTCTGTACCAAGGCTGCATGGCAAAAATGTATTTGGCAAATCAAGGGCAAATCAAGGAGTTCAAGGAGCAAAAGATCCAGGTAATTAGTCCAGAATGCTAAAAGGAATGCAAGGACTCTTGGTAAGTTCAAATGTCAGCACACAACACTTCAGGAACTCAGTGTTCATTCCTGACAAATACCCCTCCCCAGTGTCTCCTTAAGTCTCATTCCCCAGGTGTGCCTGGTGAAGATGGGCGGGGCACTCTTCTCATGAGTAGCCTGCTCAGTCTGCACTGATCACGCCTTCTCTGCACTCTCTGAGCCCTTGCATCAGGAGGGGGCAGTCCTTGCTCCTTGCTCCTCGTCTGAGCTCTCTCTCCTGTTCATCCTGCCTCTGTTTCCCCCTGCCTGCAGGCCTTACGAATTCCAAAAAGCCTCACCTGGACTGACCCAGTTTCCCCTTCCCCAGTTTCCTCCAAGGCCAACGGAGCTGCCATCTCAATCGCTGTCAGTTCTTATTCCAGTTCATCTTCCCCTGCAGATTCAGACTCCGATGGGGGCATGACAGACAGCTGACACAAGACAGTCGACAACTTAGATTTTAATTTTACTCTATATAAAAGGTTAAAAGCAAACCATCTTTTTGAGCTGAGCGTGACTCAGAGGTATTTTATGCAGTTAATCAGAAAGTGGTTTGCTACTGCATTCTTCTGGATTGTTGTTTTTGTTGTTTTTACCTCCCAGGCTACTTAGTTGTGGTCTCTCTACTAAGTCCAAAACAATGCAGCTTCATAGTGGGAGACGACCAAGTTCTACAGTATTGTTTGCTTACTATTAGACTTCTGTAAGTCATTGAATAACGGGAACCATTTTGACAGAGCATCTAGGCGCAGAGAGTTAAGCTCAGTTGGAGAACTGGCCAGCAGAGTAGAAAGGCTGAATATCAATCCCATCAGTCAGTCGATAGATGAATCCAGAACAGTTGCGTCATTTGTGGTAAACACGAGAACTGAGGTCGGGTATCAGCCGGATGGTTTTATTTTGCACATTAGGCATTGGAAGAGAAAATGCCCACTTTGGGAAGTCCCATTGTGTTTTTATTATAAATTTAACATTTAATGAGCATCTGCTTGCTTGTAAATTATGAAGCTGGATCATTTAAATTATAAAATTGGGTCACTGAACAAATGAAAAAAATATTGAACATTATCCACACATGCTCTTGAGGATGGCTCTCCAACTGCCTGGCCAATACCTCATACTTCTGAATTACTTTCCCTCTTCAGTCCATTCCACATCCATTCTCTGATTAATCATTATCTAATTAATGCAAGCAATCAGTGTTGCACTCCATCTGGAAAATTAGGTCTGCCTCAGGGACGGGCGATGTAGAATTTCCCTCAGCAGAAAATGGCTGCCGGACCCTCTGCGTTTCTAACCGCATTTGGTCTGAAGTTCTCCCAGCTTCGATAGTCACCAATGGATAGGAATATTGCAATGTTGCTGAAGTAAACATTGGCTGTCACAGGATGAACTGATACCCAACATTTAATAAAACATACAGAACTAGCTTGCTAGTCTCTTCTATCTCCTTTGTTTTTTTCCTTTAGAAGACTTAGAACTTAAGACTTAGAATGACTGTATTGTCACTTTGAATGTACACTAATCAGCATACATTAAAATGAAATTTTGTTGCATACAGCTCTCAAAGGGTCACCACCACCTCCAATATACACTACATAAACATGACAAGAAATAAATAAATAAAGGAAGGAATAAATAAAGGAATAAATAAAATTTAGGAAGATATGTATTTGTGAGTGGTATATAGGTCGATATGCGTATGATTGATTTTCTCTCCGATGAACTAAGTCAATGTCTGAATTGACCAAGATTATTAGTTAATTATGAGAGTCAGTTTGGTGTAGTGTTTGAGGCATCAATCTGGAAACCAGGAGGCTGGGAGCTGTAGTCCTGCCTTAGCCGCGAAGCCAGCTGGGTGCCCTTGGGCCAGTCATTCTCTTTCAGCTAGAAGGAAAGAGGCACGGGCAAACCATTTCCAAAACGTTTCTTTTGTCAAGAAAACTGCAGGCTTGTGTCCAAGCAGGCTGCAAGAGTCAGACATGATCGAACAGAAGAGGGAAACATATTTAATTATGTGTTGCCTTTCAAGTGGTATATATACATTTGAAATTCAGAAATTGTTAAGCACATTGCAAGAGTTGCATATTTCAATTCATAAAGGGAGCAAGCGTAGTAATTTAGTTTGAAACTGATTCAATCAAAACTCCAAATTGGATTAACTTCCCTAACAGAAGTCCTATCACTAAATCAAATCGGTTTGCCTCTGCAGCGATTCAGCTACTTAGAAAGGCCTTGGCATGCCTTCGCAATAGTTAACGTGCTTCCTGAGCCTCTGAGGTGCTGCTGGATGCCATCTGGAGTGCTGCACCAGGCAGGGCCTTCCCAGCAGGGCCTGACCGAGAGAAGCAGAGTAAAACAGGGCATCCCCCCCCCCCGGTCTGGGTGCTGTGTTCCTGCTGATGATCTCGTGTTCTTCCCACCAGTGTCCAAGCAAGACTTTTGGAGGCTTTGACTCAACCAAGGACCTACCTGATGAAGTCATCACGTTTGCAAGAAGCCACCCGGCCATGTACAACCCTGTGTTTCCTATTAATAACCGGCCCATTATGATCAAGACAGATCTGGACTATCAGTTCACGCAAATCGTGGTGGATCGGGTAGATGCAGAAGATGGCCAGTACGACGTCATGTTCATTGGCACAGGTAAGGTGTGTTTATTCACCTGTTTTGTTTGGCAAACCTGCTAGGAAGTGAAATGCAGAACTACCAAATTCCACACAGCCAATGAGAACTAGGGTGGGTTTTTTTTGACCGACAGAGGAGCAGAAAGCGAAGCAAATCCCATTGGTTTCCTTCTAGAATGGGCTGGTGTGCCTGAAGGAGGGAGTGCTGTGTGTGCCACTCTTTTTAAATACGTGAAGAAAGCTAAAACATAAACCCAACAAAGAAATTAATAAGGAACAGGGTCAATTTTCATTTGGCAGCCACATTAGATAAATTGGTAAGAGAATTTTTAGGACCTTCGTTCAACTTGAAAACAAGCAGCTTATCGCTCATTTAATCTTCTTCTACCAATGAGAGGAGCAATACAAGCGGGACAATTTTATCACTTCTAATAAGCCACATCCTTTCTGACTTCTTTCTCTTCCAATAATTGTACAATGTTACAGTATATGTTTGTAAGTTATAAATTATAAGCTATGGTTTAAAACTTTGCTTGGCAGGAAGGAACCTAGTAAATGCCCCATAAACTTTGAGTGCCTGTGTTTTTTTTTTAAAGAATTTAATCAAACATGATTTTTTTTCCATAAAAGAATAAATAAACAACATTGAAAGTGTCCTAAATGCTCTGATCACTTTTTTTTCGTAGGTGAGGTGGTCTTTGAGTGATGAATTAATTAAAATAGAAGGGTGCTAAAGCATGAGAACTAAACAAACATTTCAACAAAGAAAGCGGGTTTTTTCCCTGAGAAAACTCACGTAATAAATGTATGAATATCAAACGTCTGTTAGGGTAATGTCATTTATATGGTGATGTGGCTCAGAAAATGGGTACAAATCATTTGGATTGTTTTAACTGATTTCATTTCATGCCCCAGTTCCATTCAAAGAATTGAATAGAATCAGGTCAATTGGATTTTGCTGTCCAGATCAATTGGTTGGCTGTCCTGGGAAGCCTCCAAGCTCCCTTCCAGCCCTGTGATTCCATGAGGGTCTTTTGAGCCAGGAAAATTGGTGGCTGCTTTTCTCTTTTGGTGGCAGTGAAATGCCACAGTGTAGTTAGGATCTGCATGGAGACGGATCTCATTTGATCCGAGGGTTGACTGGAAGTGTTGCTCTCCAGAGCTGCTTTGGAGGAAATTGATTCCCAGTGGTCAACTTCATAATGAAATCAGGGTTTTATAATAAATGCTGGCCACATAGGCCTACTATTTTAACTATGATTTATGATCAATGACCTATCACTTTGTTTTTTGTCTGTACACGGAGAGCTTCTGCACTGGAGACAAATTCCTTGTGTGTCCAGTCACACTTGGCCAACAAAGAATATTCTTTTCTGTTCCCTTCCCTTCCCTTCTATTATTTTCTTATATTGAAGTAGGTGCCCTTGTGCTCTTAGGTATCTGGGTTTAGAATTGTGGGCTAAATTAATAGGCTAAAATGAACTCTTATATGAACAAAGGTTCATTTCATCTTCTCCAGCAAATGCATCTTTTAGTACCTCCATCTGCACTTGTAACTTAATGCATAAGTAAAGAAAGATGATTTAGCTCAGTCTGAGTCCATCTGTCAGTACACGGACATTCATAACACTACGTCTGTCTTGTAAATTAAATTATGCACCAAAAGCTTTCTGATCTGAACAGAAAGGACCGATTCAGTGGCGTGAAGCTGCTTGAAAAATTACTCAGCTGAAGAAGCCGATCCTGAAGGCAGATAAAGTTTCATTTCAGATGCTTGGGGCTCTAATATGTAACATGTTGTAATTTGGACCTCACCAACGTTATAAAACAATCATCATGGAATTTCCTTAGAATATGCATGAACACACTCGAATTTTATCCCCTTCTGCTATCGGAAAATGTTTTAGAAGTATAAGACTGGCATTCTCTCCAGGGGTGGGTTCTACTTACCTCCGCTTCCGGTTCGCAATGGGTTCTGCACATGTGCAGATCGTCCATGATGACATCCAGGTGGGTGGGTGGAGCCTCCTGCCGCCGTTACTACCAGTTTGCAAGAACCAGACCAAACCAGGAACAACCCACCACTGATTCCCTCCCTGCTGCTCCTTCTTTTCAGAAGATGAATTATCTTTTCATCTGTGATTCCAGCAGATTGAGTAGATGTTTACATTGGAATGCTACGTTGTTGTTGTTTTTTAAATCCTAATTTATTACATTAAAAAAAACCTTTTACCTAAGTATTGTTCATACTTTGTGCTGTCACACAACCCAGGGATGGCATTCAGCAAATGTTATACACCATATGCATTATATTTGTTGTATCTTAATAGGAGTCATGGTTAATTAGATGTCAGTTACTGCTTTGGGTTGTAGATAATTCCCACCATCCTCATTTGCTGGTAGATCCTGAGATACTTTGGAAGATTTCTTTAAATGTTCTTATTTCTTATATACTTTATATCATTTGCTAATTGCAATCTAGTCCATGTTATGTGGATATTTGATTCATCTGAGACTTCTATTGGAGAATTTTTCCAACAAACCATGTTAAAGGATTCCTTGGCCTGTTGATTCTATTCTTCCAACAAGCTTTTATATGACTCTGACAAAGTTGCACCATTCATTGATATCTTTTCTGGCACACAATTCCTGCAAAGAACTTTATAACCGCTACAACATGGTGGAAAGTGTATCAGTGTAAAATGGGTACCATCAGCTTACACCAGTTACAAAAATCCACTTTAAAAAAACCCTCAAAAAAATATATATATATATGAAAACATGCTGTTAGCTCCCTTCCTACGGTCCACACCAATGTTCTTGTTAGTATCTGCCCTTGAATTTTAACATAGCAATTAAAATGTTAGAGTTGATATAATGAATAATAAAACATGAGCCTAGTTCAGGCAACAAGTTCCTAATTTTAAATTCCCATTTGTGGCAGCTGGTATTTCATTGGAAAGGGGTTCTTGTCCTGTTCCCTTCCTGGTAGCTAAAAAAGAGTTCAGACCTTTCAGCTCCTGGGTGTTTTATAATCCAAATATTTTATCATAATTCCTCTTCAGAAAAAAAAAAACAAGCCTAAAGTGTCAATAGGAATAGCAATAGCCCTCACCCCTTCACAGTGCTTTTACAGCCTTCTCTGAGCGGTTCACAGAGTCAGCCTCTTGCCCCAGAGATCCACCAACAATCTGGGTCCTCATTTTACCGACCTCGGAAGGACGGGAAGCTGAGTCAACCTCAGCTGAAAGATGCCAATTGTAATGTGAAATGTGAAAAGTCATCCTACTTAAAGAAAAATGTTCATTTCTTTCTTCCAGATATTGGGACTGTTTTGAAAGTGGTTTCTATCCCAAAGGAAACCTGGCACGACCTGGAGGAAGTGTTACTGGAAGAGATCACCGTCTTTCGGGTGAGGGGAGAGACGGGTGGGGGGGAGGCTGCTTGTGGGCACTGCTGTCTGCCCAGGTAGCTGCAGGTGGAGCTTAGGAAGGACGGGCCCAACTGGGTGTATTTAATGCTGACACTATTTTCCCCTGTTGCTGGAATGTAAAAAAGGCCAGCAGATACGACTGTTTGCAATTTGCAATTGGAATCATTTGTATGTTTGAAGGTCTCATTGCCTATCTTTTCACTCCCAAAAATAATATACAAAATTTATTCTACATATGGGCAAGCGATGTTAAGGCAAGGGTGCAGCGGAAGGTCTATTTTTCAGATGTTGAAGGGTTCACATGACAGAACAATTAAGAGTCCCAGTCTGAATACTGTTGATTACTGAGACATTTATTTATTTATTTATATAAACTGGTCCAGGGTCCTTGGAAAGATGTGGCAAGAAAAGGAGGGGAATAAAGTATATCTATGCTGCAATTTAATCTAGTCAATGAAATGTTTTTTTAAAAAAATATTAAATTAGTTTAAATTTAATTTAATGTAAATGATGCAGTAATTTAAAAGTATTTTCCTCCTTCCTTCACTAAGCAAAGCTGACTTTAGTTAAGGGTTACTTTAAAATCAGAATCCCCCCTCCAGTCCCTGTGGCAGAGACTTGTTCCTGAGGGTAGCTCTGGGTCGCTCCCACCCATTTCCCAGCCTCATCCCCAGAAGACCAGGCTGCCAAAGAATCACATGGAAGCCTCAGAGCTGCTGCCAATAATGCTCAACTACCAGAACGAGCAGGACAGAGGCAATCTGAGATGCCATAGCCCTGGTGGCCCAGTGGTTGGAATGCAGCATTGCAGGCTGACTCACTGCCAGCAGTTCAATCCTGACCAGCTCAAGGTTGGCTCAGCCTTCCGTCCTTCTGAGGTCGGTAAAATGAGGACCTAGATTGTTGTTGGGGGGCGGGGGGCAAGAGGCTGACTCTGTAAACAGCTCAGGGGGCTGTAGAGCAGTATGAAGCGGTATATCAGTCTAAGTCCTAATACTATTAGGGAATTAAAGAACTTAAGTAGTTTTAATACTTAGACTTGCACTGAAATTTCAACACTGCATTTCTACCAGAAATTAGTGACCCTGAGCTTCCTCCTCTTCCTCCTCCTTCTGCTCCACATTTTTCTGTTACCAGTTTCAGTAGCATTGAAGGAAACAACCGTTGCAAGCGGCTTGTAAGTCCTAATAAGATGGAACGTATTTTTGCTAAGTCACAGTTAACAAAAAATGGAATTTTTACATTGGAGATGGTATTGATTTGTTGGTTTATTGATTGATTGCTTTTATTTCCCATCATGACCCTGAGGCTCTCAGCCATATTATGCCTCTCCTCTGGGAGGGCTCTCTTTTCCATATTTCTGGAAGGCAAAAAGGGTAGAAGCTCCTCCCCCACAGGGTGGGCCCTGCCAGAAGCCCCCGTGTGGTGAACCCTGTGGAAACAGAGAAGGTTACCTTTCTCCCAGGACCAATGAGCTAGGCAGGTAAATTCCCATGTCAGGAGACATTCCTGAAAATATTGCTGAAACTCCATTTGTAAGCCTCAGAGGCACATCTGCCTACCTGCTTTGTAAAGACACCCTCTAACTTAAGAAGATATACTGAATTGCAGTGTGGGAACCTTTGAATACCTCCATAGCAACCACAAATGCAATGCAAACGTTGTAAGGCATCCAGATAGCATCCCATTAAGTAGAGCAGCTCCTTAAATCATCTTTGATTTTAACTCTTTTGTTTGTTTGTTTTGTTTGTTTCAGGAACCCACCCCTGTTTCAGCCATGAAGATTTCCACGAAGCAGGTGGGTATAAACCAAACCTTGAAAGTCTTAAATATTTATTGAATTTTCAAAGTGCTTAATTTGGCTTTCTAGGTGTGAATTTTGCTCCACCCCATTTTCTCTTCATAAATATATATAGATTTCTCACTTGGAATCCTATAAGCAAGAAAATGCAAAGTTTTTTCTATGCTTTCCTAAAACAACAAGCCAGGCCCTTCTCACTCTTTTAAGGATTGCATTGACTTTAATGAGTGCTTAAAGCAGTGACATCTTTTTTTCCCAGGCTGTTCATGTATCTGCGTTTCCCAGTCCTAGGCGAACTTTACAGTCCTTCAGCTGAAATCGGGCCCTTTTTCCGCAGGCCCCATGGACTGACTGGCTTTCAGTCAAGTTCAGTGCACTCATGTCAGAAAGCTGAAGAGACCCTTTCAGCAAACCACGTTAGACCTTCAGCCTTTGAGGTCAGGACTTTTTCAGGCCCTCTGGCCTGCAAGCAGAATCTCCCCATGGTATTGCTTCTCAATGCAGATGAGAAAAGAGAGAAGCAACCTAGAACTAAGGAGACCTTTCCAGACAGTGAGGACAATCAATCAGAAGCTGTGGGGGCTCCATCACTGGAGGCTTTCAAGAAGAGATTGGACAGCCATTTGTCTGAAATGGGATAGGGTCTCCTGCCTGAGCAAGGGGTTGGACTAGAAGACCCCCAGGGTCCCTTCCAACTCTGTTATTCTGCTTAACTTTTTCAAGAACACCAACATTTCACAATGCGGCGTGTTCCCAGAAGGCAAGTTAAGTTCTTGAGGTGGCCTTTGAAGGGTTACTTTTGTTTCTGACTCACTGCAGGACAGGATTCCCTAATGGCCAGGAGTTGAAGGTTGGTTGCTGGAGGTTTATCCTGGGATATTTGGCAGGCAAAGCAGAGAGCCTGCGTAGAATCCTTTCTAATGTTATCACAAATCCTTTTTTAACTTTTTTTTAAAATGTTAAATTTTTAAAATGTGTTTCTTTTACTGACATTGATTACAATGATTTATGATTTATTGATCATAAATATGCTGGAAAACCCATTAAATATTAGGAGCCTGTCTAAAATGAATGTATTTGACATGAAGTATTTTGTCTGGGATTTCTTCCACTGTAGAAAAAGAGAGAGAGAGAGATTTAAAAGAATGTGCTATTGTGAGAAAAAACTATGCTGAAAACTTTGCTGAGGTGTCAAGTGTGCGTGCGTGTGTGAATATCGGAATGCTCTGCTTTTGATTATTTTCACATTCTTTTTTAAAAGAGCCGGTTTTATGTATAACGAGCCATGCATTTAAGGAAGAGTTTTCGATCAAAGTTCTCTTCTTGTATTCAGGAGGGATTACAATCTGCCCACCCCCCCATCTCTGGCAAACAAATCTCCAACATTAAAGCGCCCTTCATCTCAGGAAGCCCAAGTCATTTGTGCCAAGTGGGGCCCATAAAGTGTCAGTCTAGCCACACAGTTGTATGATGCGCTCCGACAGGTTTCTGGCCTCACACGCTTGCACTGAAGGGGGTTTTGAGAACAGGTTGATTTCTGTTTCCAGAACCTTCAAAGCTGCAGGACTTCGGTGCATTGTTGTTCCTCTTCTGGGAAGGAGGAAACTTTCTTAGGATGAAATGATGAATTTATTATCTTGTGATCTGCAAAATATTAGGATGAGTTTCCATCCGCTGGCTGAAAGAGTTGCTTTTCTCAGGGATGAAGGAGCGAAGGGTCCCCTGCAGATGCTTCCAGGTATCTGGGCTGAACCCAGGGCCTTTTCCTGCCTTTCAGCATTTCCAGGGCTGTGCGGGGCTCGGATTTCCTCTCCAAAGTAAGCCTTGGTGTGGAGAGGAGCAGCTGATTTAGAAAGTTGCAGACAAGGCCTACATTTGTGTTCCCAAGTACTCCAAAGCTCTTCTTGCAGTTTGTCTCTACAAATCTGCTCCTGAACGCCCAACAGAATCTCTGATTTCATTAAGTAATCTGCAGATGGCAGCGGGTGGCTTGAGATGATGCTTGCAAAGCATTTGGTACCCGAGTATCAGAGGACACACATTCAAATTAGGCCCAATAAAGCAGATTTCAGCATTTGAACAGAGAGAAAATGCATCCTTCATAACAAAGTAAAACCTATTGGGTGCACCATGCAGGATGAATGGATGGATCGGTGGGTGAGAAATAAAAATGTGGAGTAGGACTTCTGTAAGGAGACTCCACTAACTTGTTTGTGGCATCTAATAATAAGCAAAAAGATTCCTTGTGCAGCTCCAGTTCCATTGAAAAGTTAGGAGTTTATTTTTTTGGGGGGGGGGGGGGGCGGCTGCAAAATTCTACAAGTCCCACAA
>JANHZT010002416.1:112337-124574 GCA_032468215.1 Stegonotus admiraltiensis
TGGGGCCAGCCAGAGGTGGTATTTGCCTGTTCTCCGAACTACTCAAAATTTCCACTACCGGTTCTCCAGAACCTGTCGGAACCTGCTGGATTTCACCCCTGGTCCAAAGCCTTCCTGCTCAGAAGGAAATGTCACTGAATTCACCGACACTGTCTTCTAGCTAGCTGTGTAGAAAATTGCCCCCTAAGCGCGCCAACAAAAAGGTCCTATATCCATCCTTCTGATATTTGCTTCTTCTGACCTTGCATAATTCAGGGAGGAAGAATTTGGGGCTGCCGCTTAGGTGCTCCCTCATAGCTCCTTGCCACCGGCTATGCTCAGCTAGGGCTTATGAAGGCTCTAATCCAGAACAGGTACATTTTTCTGCTTTAACTGCAGCATTGAAACAGAAGGATAATGGAAAGAGAGAAAATAAATCCTGGAAGGGCAATGGAAGCTCTGCGTGCTTTGCTTCTCAGACAGTTCCCCACCCCCACCCCGCTTCTCCCTTTGGGGTGGGCTACAGCTGCAGGTAGGGCAGGAACCCTTATGGGATTGTTCCAGAACCGTAAAATAACTGCGGCACATTCACAGCAGCCATTGAGGAAAACCTAGTGAAAGATTCAGGCAATTCATCATCACTCTTCATAAAACAATCTAATGACATTTGAATACCCTGTAAGCAAAGTAAATCTGATCTTCATCTGCCTTTCCTTGCCCCAGTAACAGGCAACTTCCCTGCCCCTCCTCCTCCTGGAAATCAACTCTGGCCTTGGCTACTAAGCTGCTTTGTTCCTCTGTCAGTCAATGCCGTGGCCTTGACAAGATTGGCATGAAATGCCTTTGCAGGGTTAATGCTCCCAGCTGGCTTCCTCGCATTAAAAAAAAAAAGGAAGAAGGGCAGCAGCTGGAAAGCCTTGACTGGGACCCCCACATCTCCCTAGACGGCAGCCTGAGGAACCAATGGGGAAACACAAGTGCTACGAAGGAGATGCTTCCCCTAAAGAGCCGTTTAGTCCAAGCCTTGCAAATGTTCACATTCCTTCTGAGCTGAGTTGTGATGGCAGCCTTCCCAAGCAATGAGCACCTATCAAGGTTTAAGTGCCCAATTAACCACCTGGGTGAGGTTTCATACATCAGTCTGAATACAGAAACATTGCCCAGGTATGTAAGAGGGTTGATGTGACTGGATTCCTGCACAGTCCTAGTGTGACTTCTTTAGTTCTGGCCTAACATTGTGTGAATCCAAGAATCGGTATTTATAACATATGGTTTATTCAATAAGTCATCAAATACATCAAATACAGCATCCCTGTGGTTTATTCAATAAGCCATGTTCAAATACACCTTGGCTTAATGATCTCTGTGGGTTGCATTTGTGTATTGTGAGTATAAGTGATGAACTAAACTGATTCCAACAATTTCTGCTATTACTACCTGATTACTTCAGTTCTGTGCCTGAAACAAGTTACGGTACTGCTTGAATAATTTTATGAAAGAAAAACACAATTGATTTTCTGGCAAGGTCTTGAAACCTTGCCAGAAAAGTCACAGCCTGGATGAACCATGGAAAATGAATTATGCTCCAATTGTGAAGGGTGGAAAGTTAAGACGCAGCGGGAGGGAAACACCATCCTCTCCTTTTGGGCTCCTCTGTGAACAGAGATTTTATACCCTGCAGCTCTCAATTCATTATCTTATTATTAATGGGATGCTAAAAAGGAGAGGATTGTGTGTGAGTGTATGTGTGTCTTAATTGCTTTAAGTGGGATCGGACTTTTCTAAGAAAATTATGGCTGCAGGGGAAGTTGCCTTGAGCGCCTTCATCTACAACATGAAAAGATTTCACGCAGGGAGAAAATGATAATTGGCACAGACAGGATAGAAATATTTGCATCCGAACCCTGAATGTACAGTAGTATTCTCAAACTTCCACAGTGATAAATGTTGTCAGATAGCTAACAGGGCATTTGCTGAACACCTTCAGCTACCGACTTTTTTGCAAGCCACATCTAGGCATGTTGTCCACACAGGAACCCTAGAACACCATCTTCTGGATCTGTTTTCCCTGAAACATCTGCAGCCAAGAAAATCTTGAGCAGCAGAAGGAACAGGGACAGTAGCAAACTTTCCGAGTGATGGGCTCCTGCCCCCTCTTCAGTTGAGATAGCAAGATCTTTTAGCTATCTTTTAGAAAGAGAGGGAGGGAGAGGGAGAGGGAGAGGGAGGGAGGGAGGGAGGGAGGGAGAGAGAGAGAGCGCCATTGAATCCCAGAGCATTGAATAAGGGTTGCTAAATTGCTGTTTTGTCCATTCTCCACCTGTGGTATTTATTCAATATATTTATACAACCCACTACAGTCAAGAACAAGTCTTTGGATCGTGAAGGCTCCATCCTGGAACAAAAGGTGGCCAAACCTCCTTCTGGTCTAAGAGTCTCAAAGAGTGCTACCGACAGACAAACATTGCCAGTCCGAGCCACACCTGGTTTACAGACATTTAATGAGCCTCAGGCCAGGGCAGTAGAGTGGTCCAGATGTTGTTGGACCTGGAGCAAGAACATCCAGGTTTAGTGTAGTCAAACTAACCCAGGCACCACCCCAATCCGTCCTTATCTTGGGATCCTGACGACTGAGTCTACCCAGCTGAGCTCCCACCATAAACAAGATTGTATTACAAGTTGTGATCTAAATTACAGTGACATTCATTCGCAACATTGCAATGAACCAACTCTTCATTGACAAAGAACCATCTGTACAGATTCGGAAGGTGGGTGTCCATTCTTTATTTAGAAGGGCTAAGAAGCACCATTATTTTCTTGTGTCTTCAGTTCTTCGGTCCCTGGATTTGCCACCTAAACAAGAAAAAACTGGGGCGCACCAAGGCAACTAGTAACAGATTTCTGCTTATTTATACCAGTTGTACAAGTGCTAGATGTGTAAAATTTTACAGGTTTTGGATTCCTGGTTTCTTTGCTGCCCACCAAACAACATTTGATCTGTTTTCGTTTGAATCTCCAGTGTTACAGCACTTTGGCAATAATTTAATCGACTGTTTAGCTCACTCTCTGAAGCTGCAGCCACTTAGAAAGGCTTCTGTGTAATGATTGGTATGACGTAACTATTTTAAAGGCAGAGAGTGGGACCGCGGTCATTTATTCCTGCTAATGATGTGAGTTTTCTCAACAGGGTGCCATCCCATTCCCTCAAGATGGAAATGCTCAGATGTCTGGCAGTTGAAGCACAGGGGCGTAATTTAAAGGATTACCCAGATGCTGTTTGACGTCTTGTCATACATCCTCTTGTGAGCAGGCCAAGTGCTTCAGCTGACTGCTAAAGAAAGGATATTCCAACCACTGGAAGTTTTTTTTTAAAAGCAATAGTTAAGAGTCAGCCCAAGTAAATATGCAGCCAGCCCAGCTGATGCCAAGGGTAAAATGCAATGGAAGAACAACGATCAGGAAAAACATTTCTGGCAGCCTGAACACCAAAAAGAGGATCTTGCTTTTAAATGATGCAGGAAAAAAACCACACACGCACGAGCTTGTCATACCCCAACCAGATGCTCCGCCTGGAAGAACATACTGATTAAGCTTATGGTGAAGATTGGTGCAGAGGTGCTTTAATCAAGCAGGAAGGAGTGGGGAAGTAAACAGCCTTCCTCAACTTGGTGCATTTCAGAGGTTTTTTGAACAAAGCCTGCAGAATTCCTAGCCAGCTTGGCTCTAGGCCCAATGGAGAAGTGAGCTGCTCAAAGACTGCCTTGCAAAATGTGAACTGATTGGCAGCTGACATTAGGAATTCAATAGAGGGTCTTCCTGAGGTGGGAAACTTTACTGGCTGTAAACTTTGGAGACCCCAACTGCAATGTCTTGTTACAGCTATTGTTTTTTTTTAAGCACAATAACATTCAACCGCCAAGGGAGACTCTGTGCTCACTTTCCTTGCCTCAACTCAACTCCACGGAGTGGGAGGAATCCCAGATGAGCTGCTGGGCTGCAAACTCCCACCTGCTGCGCAACACCGCAAATGGAATAATTTCTGAAGGAGGGAGTGGCAGATCCTTGCACCAATCAGATGATTCCTTGCAGAGAAGTGCTTCAACTTCCTTTTAATAGTTTGGGATTTAAATTCTTTTTGAATAAAATACAACTTCTGAACTCTGCGGGAAGAGTTCAGTATTGCACTGTTCCATCTTCTGCCTGGATGAGTAAGTGACTCATGTTTAAAAGTTGTACTCTTCCAGAAACATTTATTGATCCATCAACAAACAGATCTTCTGTGCATTCATCAAGAGTACCGGTGGAATATATTCCTCTAGTCAAAAGAAAATCCTTCCTTTGCCTGCCAGGCAGAAAGTAAAGAGCCCAATTTGGAGTAGATGGTATACCTGGCTTGAGAATAAGCGTAAAACTTAAGGTATAAGTTGTAAAAAACATAATATATAATGTAAAATCTATCAGAAATATATAATATCAGTGAAAATATGATTGTAGGTGAGTAGATATTATTATAATTTAAATGATGGTATAACAGGATAACGATTTATAGAAATAGAATTTATGCAAATATGACTATTACAAAGGATACTGTTACCGATATGGAAAAGCTGGAATGAGTGTAAATTTGTGTTTTGTGTTTTAAATGTTGGAAAATTTAATAAAATATTTTTTTTAAAAAAAGAAAGAAAGTAAAGAGCCCTGGTGACCATAAACTGATGCTAGGAACGATCCCATCGCTAGGGAGAGAATACTGCTAGAAGACCAGGGGGAAGGCTAAATGCTCCTTGGAATATCAGAGCCATTAATTTCACTGTCTGGGGTAAACTCCAATGGATGTGAGGGTGTAATGTGAACTCTCTGTAGCTAGTAGATGCCTTTAATTAGATTTCATAGGAAATTACTCTGCTATGCAATCATAATACTTTGTTTCTTACAGTCACTCAGCCATCAATAAATTTGCACCCTTTATTTAGTTTGCTGCAAGAGAGCCAAAATATCCGGATGTGCAAGTGTGAGGAAATGAATCCATGGGTCTTCTATGAGGGGAGGCAGAGGACCCACCGCTCTTGACCCGCCCTCGAGCAGCTGATTTGTGCAAACAATTAACTTGCGTTCTCAGACTGAAGATTGAGAGCTGAAGTGTTTACTTAGGTTTCCATTCCTGCCGCTTCTACGGGGCCTTTTCCCAAATGCAGCTCTTATTCAGGAGCCTGGAATTTCTTTTGGCTGCTCGGCTCACGGCAGGTGGCATTTCTGGAGCACCTCTAAAATAGTATCATTCATATTGCGAAATACAAGGGGCATGGCAAGAAATCAATCGTGCCCTCGGATTATCATCTCATCTCTGTGCTGGTGTGTGAATTTGACATTAGACTGTCAAAAATTACGCTAATTTTCAGACAGCGCAAACGAAACGTGAGATGGTATTTCCAACCCCCTAGCCAATTTGCCATTGAAATATTGCTTAACGCATTGTAAGCCGCCTTGAGTCTCCGGAGAAGGGCGGCATATAAATCAAAGCAAAAAACAAAACAAAACAAAAAACAGTTCATTAGTGATCACCGTTTTCCAGTTCATCTTTAACAGATTAATCAAGCTAAATTAAGCTCAGGATAAGAATCAGAAATGATAGCATGTGTAATGAAGAATTAACCAAGCCAATCAAATACATTTTTAGTTGTCTAAAAGGAGACTATTTTCCTGTCTCCATCCAAAAGAAAACAGGATGAAGTCACTGAAAGTTAAAATAGATAAACAAAATGGGCGCCACGGATATATCGGCAGTAGGATCAATAGCACAATTGCTAACATCACTGAAACATAAACCCTCCTTTAAGGGATTTAAACCAAGAAAGCAGAAAGGAAGTCAAATCTTATGTAACGTTATAATTAACAGTATGCCGTTTTTTAATCCTGTGAAATTAATAGGTTCCTTGGATAGGAGACCACCAGGAATTCCCTGGGAACAAGGCTAGACTTGCCTTTGAAGCTCTTCCTTATTACAACCGAGAAAACATCATGAATGTGAAAAAGTCACGAAGAGCTAAGCTCAGCATGAAGGAGCTCAGCCCTGCACTCTGCCCACTTCTCTCCATGCTTCCGTGTATCTATATCGTGGGGATTTCAATGCGCTGCGTGTGGCTGCTTCTGTTTCCAGTGACGGAAGTAAAGCCTCTCTCCTCCTTGGAGGGGGAACTGGTTCTGCATCCTGTTCCTATTGCAGCAGGGGAGACATCATAAGCCAGTTAGCTTACTGAATTAGTCATAGAGAGGGATGAGCGGTAAGCCCTGGGTGCCATGGACCCCGATTTAGCAAAGTTTTCATATAAAAGGCAAAATACGTACACTGAGCGCAACCCCACGTGTTTAAAATGGCTCAAATGTGCGTGCGTGAAATCCCACTTGCCCTTACACGCATGTGTAAAACTGCCATTTGGGTTTACAGATATTCTGCTTCCTCCCATCAGCCCATGCAAATCAAGGGTTTCTGTATTTGAGCACTTGAACATTTGGCACTCATCAAGTTTATACTTCGACTGAGCATTATGAGGAAATCTCAGGGCTTCCAGCTAGACTGAGAAGGATCTAATACAGCCAGAGGGAGATGCAGCTACAGTGGCAAATGCTACATAGGCAAGCGAGGAGCGTTGTTATTTTACTTCATTTGGAGGAGAAAGCTTGCACCCGGGGCAATTGGTGCTTCTCAACTTTAGCAAGATATGTGGGAATTCCAGAAAATTCATGAAAATATATTTGCATGACATGGACAAATGTAGGCCAGAGAGCATTTGGGGAGGGGGGGTGAGAATCCAGCCACTGAGATTATTAGGCACCTTCAGATGCTGTTTGACTAGGAGGGGTGGGGGTCTCAAAGTGGCCTGAGTTGGAATCAGGCCGGCCAGTCGATGACACTGAGATGCTTCAAGGAACCCTCCCCATCAAGGGCACTTAATGGGAGAGGCTCATTTAGCATTCTCCGACTTAACAGATAACAGATTAACAGAGCTGGAAGGGACCTTATAGGTCATCTGGTCCAACCCCCCGCTCAAGCAGGAGACCCTGCACCAGAGGTCTTCAAACTTGGCAGCTTTAAGACTTGTGGACTTCAACTCGCCAAGCTTGAAGACCTCTGCCTTACACCATATCTGACAAATGGTAATACAATCTTTTCTTGAAAGTCTCAAGTGATGAAGCTCCCACAACTTCCGAAGGCAACTTCTGTTCCATTGGTTGATTGTTCTCCTTGTCAGAAAGTTCCTCCTCATTTCTAGGTTGAATCTCTCCTTGGTCAGTTTCCATCCATTATTCCTTCTCTGGCTTTGGAAAAGAGCTTGACCCCCTTCCTCCTCTCTGTGGCAGCCCCTCAAGTATTGGAAGACGGCTATCCTGTCTCCCCTGGTCCTTCTCTTCACTGGACTAGCCATGCCCAGTTCATGTAACCGTTCTTCATATCCTTTAGCCTCCAGTCCCCTCATCATCCTGGTTGCTCTCCTCTGCACTTGAGTCTCAACATCTTTTTTATAGTGTGGTGACCAAAACTGGATGCAGTACTCTAGGTGTGATCTTACTAGGGCTTTATACAGTGATATTAGTACCTTACTTGATCTTGATTGTATCCGTTAATGCGATTTAGGATTGCGTTGGCATTTTTAGCTGCCATTTCACACTGCTGGCTCATATTTGGCTGATCGTCCACCAAGACGCCAAGATCCCTCTCACAGTCACTGCTATTAAGCCTGGTTTCCTCCAGTTTATAAGTGTGCTTTTGGTTTTTCTTACCTAAGTGTAAGACTTTCCTCTACATTGAATTTCATGTTGTTAGATGGGGCCCAGTGTTCAAGTCTGTCAAGATCCATCTGGATCTTGAGCCTATCTTCTAGGGTGTTGGGTATTCCTGCCAGCTTAGTATCATCTGCAAATTTGGCGAGTTCCCCTTCTATTCCCTCATCTAAGTCGTTTATGAAGATATTGAAGACTACTGGGCCTAAGACGGAATCTTGTGGCACCCCACTGCTTACTTCTCTCCATGTAGACTTAGACCCGTTAAGGACGACTCGTTGGGTACCGTTTGTCAGCCAGTTGCGAATCCATCTGGTGGTGAAGCTATCTTTGCCACTTTTTTCTAGCTTATGAACCCTCCCTCCCTCCCTCCCTCCCTCCCTCTGCATAATGGACAGAACAGAAATCAGATGGTGCTTTTTAAGCAGAACTCTGAGCCTCTGGAACATTTTGCAGTTGTTACAGGCAAGCTGGGAGGCGGGGAGGGGGGAGGGGAGGGGCGTCCTTGCAAACCCTGCAGAATACAGAATTGTAGCACTGCAGGTATTGCCCAGTCATGAAGGTTAAGCCTTTCCCCTGGCTTGGCCCCCCTCTTCCCCACCACTGCCTTTCCTCAAAGGTCAGTTGTTTGGTTCAAGAAGCCCCTCTGGCTCCCGTATTTATTGCTGCCTCTGCTAAATGCTTTGGGGCTTCATTGCATGAACCTTTGTGGCAGGAACCCTGATAAGGAAGGTTGGGGGTTTTTTTGGGGGGGGGGACATTATGGCTACTGGAAAACAGGCAAAGAGGTTGTTTATGTCAGGTCTTGCTTAAGTACCTGCTTGTGGCAGAAAACACAAACGATTTTGGCCTCTTTTTTACATTTCAATTGTTCTTCCAGCATTTATAGCCAACCTAGGTGTACATCTAATACTGGGAACTTTTAAATGTTCTGTTTACTGCTTTTACTGACTGGTTTGCATTGCTTCTATTACATTCAAATTCCTCAACATAAATTCCTCAGCAACCTTTTACTCCAACTATTAGAAGGGTTTATAAAAAAAATAATTTAATATCCAATAATGTAAGTTATTCGCAATCTGCCTCAAAGCAACAAAGCAATAAACAAACCAATTACAACAGTTTCAAGGAACATTAAATTAAAAAATAATTAATGCTGCAGGGACAAATTCTTCCCCAGAGAGAGACTGTACAATTGTAATGACAGCCCTTGAAAAGCCACTTTTTCAAGTCAACAACCTTCTACCCAATCTGCTCCGTGCTGTATATATTTGGATGAGTCTTTTAAAGGGCAGAGAGGAAGAATGGAGGGGCAATTGCCTGAGATAATTGCTTCTCAAAATCACTTTCTGAAACCTGCTCTCCAAAATATGCTGCATCCCTCTTCCTGGCCTTTAAACCCAAGTGGAGAACAAAAGTTTTTCTGCAGGTACTCCTCCCTCAAGCTAACCCAAGGGGGACTGGCAACACAGCTGCTAAGGGCCACGGTTGCTAATCAAAAACCACAGGGCCACCAGAGCCTTACTTCCCTTTTGTTCATTAAGCAAAGCCAAGGTCGCTAAGCAAAAAATCACATAACCATGACTTACTTTACTTTGTTGTTCTCCATTAACTCCGTTGTGACTCAGTTGTATCTGTTGCGAAGGGTTGAATGGCGATCACAAGACCGCAGAATGCTGTGAGCCATAAATGCAAGTCTCCAAGGCTGTTTTTTAATTTTTGTGCTGATGTAGCTTTGAGCAGTAAGTGAGGAAGACTACGTGTCATTCTCACAAGGCTCTTTTGTTTGAGAGTAGAAGGGGACTCACCCCCAGCTTCACAAAACGGACTAGGCCGTAGGCTTACCAACTTGTTAGGCCAGCTTTCTCAATGGCAGCAACTTCCAAGGAACAGAAGTCCGCCTACCCTAAGGTTGCTAAGATTGAGAAACACCATCAGGCAAATCCTTTGTGGCTTCACGATTTCACTGTGGCCAATTCCTCAAATCTCTATTCTTTTGCTAACACATAACTGTTTTGCTTTATTGGATGCTGAGGACTCATTATAACCTGCCTTATACCCTGCTGTTGTATTTAGAGTTCATGGGCCTCTTAAATTCATCTGGAGAGCAAATTTTATTTATCTCAGTCCAAAACGAGGGAGCTAATGATAACAATTGTTAGAGCAAAGCAGCTTTTCAGAGTCATAAAACAAAACAAAACAAAACGAAGTATCCGTTTAGGAGTGACAGTCTTGATTCAGCATTGACAGCAAGGTGAGGAAAGTGTTGTAACACTTTTATTCAAAACTTTTCATGTTTTGGAACTCTCGTATAGAAGATGGAACTTCCTAATGACAGTACCAGAATTGGGGATTATTTTCCAAGTGGTTTCTGCTACTATGAGGTCAGTGTTTTTTTCCCCCTCCCTTGTGAGTCAGTTTGCATTTACGTGCCAATTAAAATTTTATAGAAATGCAGGAAGGCTTAAAAGTGTTACTGTCATGGAGAAAGATGGCTTGTTTATCCTGGAATGAGGGAAGCCGCCCTCAGGAGATCAACCCCTGTACCTGTGTTTCACCCGTGTTCGTGCAGTGAATGGTACAATCCCTCAGCTGGCAAGAATGGAACCTGGGGGTGTAGGCAGCCCATCCATCCAGCTGGTGGTGTTTAGCAGAATGTCTGAAACGCAGACCCTTCGGGCGCCAAAGAATTTTATGGCGATTCTCAGTTAGACAGGGTTTGTTGTTGCTTTTAATTTGGTGTGGAGGAATGAACGAAAGGGGGAAAAACATCACCATACCTCTTTCATCCAACATCAATGCCAAAGCTGAAATCAAGAGGCCCATCCCAATCCACAGTGATGCAGATGGAGGCAGGCATCAAGGCTGGAGACCACAGACTCCCAACAATTCCTGGTGCTGCTTACAGTTTACAGAAATAGTTTCTTTGGGAACTTGTTTTCAACCTCCCGAGCCTGGTACAGCTGTGGTTGTCCATGGAGAAATCCCATCCAAATGCTAATTAGGACTGGCCCTTCTTAGCTCCCAAGGTCGTAACTCCCTGATCATCATAGCCATCATAATTCCCTCATCTGACTGTATTGTGCAATTTCACTGTTTCACCTGGACCAGACTTATCTGTTCATTCCAGTAGCTTTCTGCTATTCAGTTGCATAAATTGGGCCAAGGCACCAGACCATTATCCTGGGAATTAACATGAATATAACTCCATCCTTAAAAAAAAAAAGGATGAGAACTACCCATATGAAGCATGTGGGCACTTTGTCTCTTCCAGAGCCTATGATCGGCCTCATGTATGTTTAAATCTCAGCTCAGGAAAACATCCAGGAAGCCTCCTGATTAAGTATGACAGGAATGCCGAAGACACCCTTCCATCCATCTAGCCCAGTTCTGCCAAGATTCCTTGCAAGGTTTTTTTTGGAAACAACTGATCTAACTCTTCAAGTGGTGAGTTGCAAGCTATAAATCAGCCTATGAACAATAATGAGTCAACAGAATTCAAACAGCACTGGAATTACAGTAACTGAGGCAACATTGTTTTGGCTTTGTGGAAAACAGGTGTCTGTTGCAGGAAGTGTGATCCTTCACAGAGAGATCCTGAATTCACTGTCTTTTGAGAAGCGGATAGTAAGGAAAGGGGCAATTTGAAGACTGTAAATCTGAACAGCTGCTTCTTGAAGGGCAAATCTGATGAGAGCCTAGAAAGAGAAAAGGGGGAAAGTAGAATTCAGCTTTTCCCTCCTTAAGACTGTCTGCAGGTGCCTGTGACCAGCTAATGGAAGGCTGGCCAGTCCCCACCCTCTCTGGGCACCTCCTCCAGGCCTGAAGGAAGTCTGCCCCCTGGAGCACGCTTGCATTTCAGCTGAGAAAGCCCTACTAATTATTAATTAGTATCATTTTTAAAAGAAAGAACAGTAATCAGCCCGAGAGTCCTCTACTCAGTCCCTCCCATTCCTTTCTCATATTCTCCCTATCAAGAAACTAAACCAAGGGATGGGATACACAGGGAGAAAGGTCGGTCATTGCTATTTGAATCCTCAAGGGCAAATAAAGCAGGCACTGAAATTTCTAAGTGGATTGTAACCAGTTAGGAGTTACAAGTGGTAGCTGAAATTAAGAGTTCTAGCTCATTCCCATTGAGTTCTGTAAGTCAATCTCTTTAAAATCAAGAGGCTCAACTGTTGGGTTATTACATTCCTCTTCCCCAGCTTAATTTAAAAAATGAGGAATTTTAATGGGTGCTTTTAAGGCCTTATAGTGTTACAGGAAAAGAAACGGGACTAGGCCAAGTGTATAAAAACTAAAATGAAAGAAATGGAGGTGAATATAACCTAGATTGACATTGTGAGGAAATAGCATCACAACCTAGAAATAAATTATCATTTGACCAATTAAAAAGATGATTGTCTCTTGATTTGTCCATCTAGGCCTGAGGAAAGAATTTTAAGGGCAGCGGCTTCTGTTTCTGGGGTGGGAGGG
>JANHZT010002417.1:61164-75377 GCA_032468215.1 Stegonotus admiraltiensis
TCGTCAGAGGCTTTTAAAAGCATTTTTTTCTGCAACCTCTTAAGGTTGTAGAAAAAATGCTTTTAAAAGTAAAAAAATAAATGGCCACGCCCACCCAGTCACATTACCTACCAACCAAGCCACGCCCACGGTAGTAACAAATTTTACATTTCACCACTGGTAATAGAAAAATAAACAATTAGTTAAATACAATAGAAGCGCATATGTATGAAGGATATTTCATCCTCCAGAAACCTATTTTAAAAAAAGAAAGTTCTCACAGTCTTCTTGAAAACAAAAACGAAGAATACCATCCATACTACCAGGATAGTAGTATGTAAAACACATAGTAAAACACATTTCATAATATGGAAATGCCACAGCCTTTGAAGCATGGAGATTTGATTTGGTCCATAGTCATGTTCAGATCTTAATGCTGAATTGTGTTTAGTGAAACTCTCTGTTTCAAGAAGTGATCATTCATAGTGCACCCTTTTTAGTTGTGATAAATTGTGGTCAGCAGTAAAGAAGAAGTGAGTATACCTAATGTTTTTGTGCAGCTCTGGTGGAGACGTAAGGAGCCGAAACAAAAGAGGTCTAATGCTCAAGCAAGCTTGTTCATGTAATGCTAAGTAGTTGATGTGTCAGCTCCATTGCGCCGTGTGGCTTGGGGCTGTCATTCAGGCAGGACCAGGGAGCTGACCTGGTGATGGTCAGAAGTATGTCCAGTCACCCAGCCTAGGCATCAGAAGCCACCACTGTGATCGCCACCGAAGCCTGTGCTGCCACTGCACAGCTGAGAGGCGGGCCCTGGAAACAGCTGACGTTCAGGGCAGAGCCAAGCCTTGGCTGGTCTGATGAGCCGAGAGGAAAAGTGGAGTTAAACCAGGCTAGGTTTGGGGTAGGTTGGCTTACTTGGTCAGATGTGGGTTAACTGTAGAAGAAACGCAAGATGGGGGCGGGGCCAAGGGGTGGAGTCATGGGTGGAGCACGGGAGCCTTTAAAATGGTGGTTGGGAGCACGGCGCGAAAGCGCTGACAATATCTCACTTTGAAAATTGGTGATTGTCAGAACGTGCTGGAGGACCTGATAAAGATCTCTACAACTAGGAACTCAGTTGCCTGGAGTCTTAGTTCAAAGCGCCATTCCGGAACCTGACATGATGGAGCTGAAGCCGATTGTGCAGAGGTGGTATTCAGTTGGTTCAGACCAGTTCGCCTGAACCGGTAGCGGAAATTGGAAGGCACGCGCACCAGCAAAGCGAATGCACAGAAAGCCCTGTCCACACAGAATGCATGTGTGGGACAGGGCGCGTGCGAGCGAAGCGGTAGGGAAAGTAAGTGAATACCACCCCTGCAGTTGTGGTCTCTACAATTCTGGATCTGAAAATACTATATTTAATTTGGGCAGTGTGTCTGGACATGCTCTCCTTGAATGTTTACAGTGTAGGAGAGGTTTGTGAGCTAGGAGCAAACAACAGCTAAGAAAAAATTATCAGCCATTAATAATATTTCCATTGAGAAACATGGTAAGCTCTTGAAGCTTATGACCATTTTCCATTTCTTTTGCAAACACTATGTAGTTTATTTTGTGAAATTGTAACTACTCTGTAGATGTCGGGACCCAAGAGTAATGTATGTGAACCAACTTTTTAAAAGCAGCCTTTCATATTGATCTTCTGAAACCTTTACTTCTCCCTGTCTTTGTCCTTTAAACAAACTGTTGTTATTTTTTTATTGTTTTTGAATGCATTCTGAATCTTAGCTTAGGGTTTTTTTGTTTGTTTGTTTTTCTGTTTCCCCGCTATAACATTCTGATGATGTAGAATTTCTTAGAATGCTTTGTCCCTAAAACAAAACAGTATAGAAATAGAAAACAAATGCATATTCTGATTTTCTTTTGACACTCCAGGTAATATAGTCAAATGTTATAAACAGGATCAGAACACATTTAGACCTTCACAAGTTCAAGCTGCTGAGTTGGAAATCTCAGGTTTTCACAGTGGAAAAAGCTATTTTGCAAACAAGAGGCATACAGCAGAAAATTTCAAGACCATAAAACAAGTATTTGTGTTATTATTGGAGGGAGAAGAAGACTCAACGTTCAAAGCTTGTGACTAAAATATATAAAGGAGAGTATTCTTGGTTGTTGTTAAATGAAATAAAAACTTTGTTTATATAGCTTCCTAATTCCTTGTATTAACTTCATTTACCTCATCACCTCGAGTCTGTCTGGGGATAGCCAGTGGGGATCTAATCTAATTTCTTGCCGGTGTAGAAAACCTTGACTAGCCTGATGCACACTTCTGATATAATAACAAAGTATGATTTCCTGTCAGAAGAATGAGTTGTGAGGTTGAACATTTCCCTCCCTTCCTATTTCTCACACAAGGACGAGAAGCTTAAAATTCCTTTTTGCAGCTTAGAGTAAGCTGCCGTTTTTTTCTTCACTTTTAAATTCAGGAAACAGAAATTTGTTATGTAGTTATGTAGACGAAAGCATGATCAGTCATGGTCTTGGGTCCTGTTTTTTTATTAATAAATAGCGGTTTGATCAAATTATAATTTCCTGGTTTGGAGATAAAGAGAAGCCAGACAAATGTTTTGGTTTTAAAGTCCTCGTTTTGGTTTCAGAAGAAAGTAAGCCAGTAGGAGTAGCAGTTGCTCTGAGATATTGTGTACAGGTAGTGTTGTGACCCAGGCCCAAGTATTAGACGCAAACAGTTCCAAAACAAACAGACTTTATTAGAACAGCTGAGAATTAACTCATTTTCAGCATAGTCCAAACTAAATCAAAACAAATTCTTCATAACACAAACTCTTCAGTTTAATCACCAACTTGGTATAACTAGGCAAACTGCCAAAGGCTTCTCTTGGCAAAAGTTCAGAAGCAGAAGACGCCGGCCAGAGATAAGAGCACCAAGACAAGAACAAGTCTATCAACGTTGTTTTCTGACAAAGAGGCCAAGAGCCATTGCTGGTCTTTTAAGCCTTAGGGGATGGGCCAATCATCTCTTGGCCTTTCTCCCGAGTCGTCCTTTTTGCTTTATCTGCTCCTGCCTTCTGGCAGCTGTTCTCATACGTGCACTAGGAACAGGCTCCTCCTGTTCCTCTGCCTCTCTAGTGTCAGCCTCTGGAGGCTCCGAAGTCAGCACATCATTCTCAGATGGCCCTGGCCCCATCTCTGCCTCTCATCCGGGCCTTCCCCAGCCTCCAGGACTGGCCCATGTTCTTCCTCAGCCTCATTGTTGTCCAACTCCGCTGCCAGCTCTGCAGGCTGCTGGCGGACCACAACAGGTAGTTCTTGACTTAGGACCACAATGGAGCCCAAAATTTCCATTGCTAAGTGAGGCAGTTTTAAGTGAGTTGCTCCACAATGGATGACCCTTCTGCCACAGTCGTTAAGCGAATCACTGCAGGTGTTAAGTAAATCATGCAGTTGTTAAGGTAACCTGGCTTCCCCCTTTGACTTTGCTTATCAGAAGCTGGCTGAGAAGGTTACAAATGATGGTGGCCCTAGGACAGCATGACTGTCAGAAATAAATGCCAGTTGCCAAGGGCCTGAATTTTGATCAAATAACCATGAGGATGCTTGCAATGGTTGTATGTGTGAAATCTAGTTCTAAGCCACTTTTTCAATGTTGTAACTTCGAACCGACACTAAATGAATGATTGTAAGCTGAGGATCGCCTGTAAGAAAATACATTATTGAAGTGATTTAGGAACACTACCTAAAAATGGGAATACCTGTAAATACAGGTAGGCCTTGACTTACAACGGTTCCCTTAGTGACCGTTTGAAGTTAAAGCGGCCCTGAAACAAGTGACTTATGACCATTTTTTCACACTTATGACTGTTGCAGCATCCCCATGGTCATGTGATCTACATTTGGATGCTTGACAACTGACTCACCTTTATGACGGTTGCCGTATCCTCGGGATCATGTGATCTCCTTTTGCAACTTTCTGACAAGCGAAGCCAGTGTGGAAATGAGATTCACTTAACAACCATATTATTAATTTAACAACTGTAGTGATTCACTTAACAACTGTGGTAAGAAAAGTCGTAAAATGGGGCAAAACTCAGTTAACATATTTCTCACTTAGCAACATAAATTTCGGGCTCAATTGTGGTTGTAGGTGGAGGACTATCTGTATTGAGCTTAGATTTACACAGAAAGAATTCTGCTGGGTTTTTGGACCATGTGTTTTCCAATTGCTGAATTGTTTCTTTCCTTTTTTTGTTTTTAGTGGAGAAAATGATTTCCTAATACAGCTGAAGTAAGTCTTAAAATGAAGAATTATTTATCTGAACAATGCTCTGAATGAAGGAGGAAGTCTCTTTGTTTTGTTTCCCCAAATTCTTTTTGTCAGGCAGCTGTTCTGTATTGAGTCGACTAGATATTGTGAATGGTTTGAAAAAAAGTTGATTTAAGATATTTGAAATACTAGCAGGACAAATAATTATTGCTTTACTTAATAGAGCAGGACTTAAAACCTGCAATGTGATTTTGCAGGATCAGGATCTGTTTTCCTGTAATCTTTTTGCTGTTTCAATGTTGTAAGGTTGGAAGATAACTAAGAAAGGAACTTGGCTAACCTCACGTGTTTGAGAACTTGATTAATTAAGTTTAATCCTTTCTAGCAGGTATGTAGCTACATTAATTTTTTTTTTTTTGCTTTGCTTTAAAATTCTGGACCCTTGCTGGTACTTCAATTTCAATTTGCAGTCTATTCTTTGGGGTAGAAAATTTTCCTTAGTGTTAAGCTAAATCTCTCTCCCTCAACCACTATCTTTAAGCTCATTATTTTTTGTATGCTCAACACTATGTGGAATAACTGGTCAGCTTCTTTATTACAAGTTGATACAGATTCGGAAATATTTGTTATGCCTTACTAATGGGATCTCTGCTGAAGTGAATGCATTAACAACTCTCTTCCATCTCTCTCAGTTGATACTGTCTTTAAGCATGTTGGCTTAAAAAAACAACTCAATTCTATGTCAAGGAAAATATATGCATTAAGCAATTACAGAGAAATCATTCAACCAGCATACTTTAATTAGATGATACTATTGAGGGGGGGGAAAGGAGAGAATCCTGGAGTATTGAAGGATTATAAAGTAGAAAATCCACAAGGTCTAATGTTATGTTGGAATGACCTTGGCTGGAAGAGATGCTGCTTAGAGAATGGTCAGATAAGAGCCAGCATAGCCCACAGCTGCATAGCAGGCAAAAAAAGAAACTCAGAAAATACCCTCCCTAAATTCTCAGCTTTAAAGGAGATGGTGGGAGAATTATACTTTCAGACCTGCAAGATGCTGTTAATGGAGCTTTGCAATAAAGTAGAATTAACTTACCTGGTTGTGTTCTCTGTCTGATCTGCCTGATAAAGGTGACATAAGGCTAAGTAGTATGGGTGGAACACTTATGTGGTTGCATAGTATGTACTGGCTTACACTCCCACTAGTTTCCATAAGGAATCTGAAGATAATTCTTAAAATCCCAGAATAGCCTCTTAACAATCTTTGGGGAGGGTGGATAAAATATGCCAGTTTATTTCTGAGAAATCAGTCTGCCACTAATTTACTAATTCCCTTCCTTCATTAACCCATCTGGAAGGAGGGCATGTACTAAAGACTAAATCCCTTTGGACCAGGGGTGTCAAACTTGTGGCCCACGGACCGCATGCATCACATGCTGGCCACGCCCACCCCCGGTTTAGCGAAGGGGGCAAAAAGTCACGATACGTCACGTGACGACAATGTGACGCTGCGAGTTTGACAACCCTGCTTTGGAGAATTCTGAGTTTTTATTATATATAAAGACCTCAGAGTTTTTATAGATGTAAAGATGTCAAAGACTGAGAAGGCTGAGAAGAAAAAAGAAATGGGAGAAGGAAGGAACGATAGCTTTCTGAAGAGGTTGATCTCTGTCATTTTCAAGATGGGGAGTAGGTGCTCCTGGATGTGTTAACACACATGACACCTGAGGGCAAATTTGTACAACCCAGATCTCAATCCATAGCAAATACATACCACAACTAGCTTCCCTGTTCCTACCTTGCTGTTCAGGTTACTCAGCCCAGCCTTCTTGCTGAGGGAACTTTTTTTCATCTACTCTTGGAGGAGGAAAGACAAATATCCAAAGGCAAGACAAAACAGAGGCTGTCTTCTCTTAAAAATAAAACATATCTGACAGGGGAACCCATCTTTCTGATTTTTCTCTTCAGACTTTTATTTTGTGTGTGGAAACACTGGTAGTTTGGCCATTTCATGGATTGTCAGGCTAACTAATCTGCTAATGCTTTTATGTTGAGTTGGACTTCTTGAAATAGAATTTCCCCACCATAACATGCTACCTCAAATTCGTGCTTAGAAGAAATATAAGGTGAAGAAATAATGTAGAATCCTGTGCACTGTTTCATTAAAAAAAAATCCTTTTCTATACTCCACAAGGGATATTGTGCATTAAAACATATTCTGTATTGCTTTCACATTCATAACAGCTGGAAACTTAAAGATGAGAGGAAAGATATCCTTAATTTTGTGGTAAATATGGTTTTCTGTGGGGTAAATACAGTTTTCTGCATTCTGTGAATGCATATAACTTTTCTACACTTTTTCTTGATTATTCTTAAGATTGGAGAAATGGCAGGAAGGTTTTTTTTTTAAAGCTCTGTTTGGGTCAATTCTCAATCATTTTTATTTTTTTATTTCCTATATTAAGAATAATAATAAAAAAATCAGACACATCTTGACGTGACATACTAATTTGGTTTTCTTCTGATCATCTTAGTTTTGCTTTACTTTCATTTTCGTTTTCAGCATAGCTTGATTAGCACAAGAAAAAAAAAATCTGCTCCAAGCAATTTACCTCCTTGCAGCAAGCAGCAGAGGCCCACACAAAACAGCTGAGAGCAAAACAGTGGAGAGTCGGGAGACCGATCCAATCAACTTGTGCTAATTAAGCTGCGCTGAAGCTGAAATGAGCTGTTTCTTTTTGCTGTTTGCTGCAAGGAGGTAAATTGCAGGGAGGCAGAAGCCAAAGGGTGGGGGCCAGTGGGTGGGTGCGGCTACATTGTATGGTGTATAAGACACACCTAAATTTTCACCCCCTTTTAAGGGGGGGAAGGTGCATCCCACCCCCTAAAAGTATGTACTCTGTATGTACTCTATACTTTTAGACTACTCGGTAGTCTCATGGTCCTTGTACCTCATCTCAAAAACTGGCAGGTGTCAATACCAATCTGTAGCAAAGGCAGTCAAACAAACTCTCACTTGGAAACTTTAATATGCAGGAGAAAAGATTTGTTCCAGAATGCGAGGTTTAATGCCTGGAAGATGACTTCTTGTGACAGTTCTGATGGTGCTTCCAAAATGTCTCTGGCTGGCTTCCAGCCTCGTTTCATTTTTTCCCCTCCCCTAAAACAGCCCGCAGCAGATGGGTTGTCTGGAAGATGGAAATAGATGCCAATCTGCTCTTGTCTCATACTGTATCTAGCGATCATCCAGCGCAAATGAGAACCCTCTCAAACTTGGAATGACTTTTCTCAAGCTACCTTGCATGAGTGTGAAACTTTTGACTATATGTCCTTAAGAGAATGGAAGCAGATCATGGAAAGCATATTCAAGAGCATCGAAACAAGATTTCAGCATCCACGCCCTCGAGCAAATGATAAATTGGATCAGATAGAGAAGGATCTGAATGAGAAGGATGCGATAGAGATAATAAATAAATAAAAATTGCTAACCGGAAAGAAAAGCTGCTGTATTTTTTTTTCTCATGGAACTAAAGGAGTGGGAAGGGGGCATTTAGGTCACCAGTTTGCCTAGAGCAGAAATCCAAATCAAAGTGTCCTTGACAAATGGCTGTCTATCATCCTTGCTCATAGGCTTTCAAAATTTGTTTACAAAGAACCAGAAAATGTCGGTGAAATTCTCCTAGGTGAAGTGTAGTATTGCACTTACTTAGTTGTGGGTAGCCAGAGGGTGACTGGGAATGCCCCATCTTTCACTCTGCCATCTGCTCTCCAATGACTTGTCGCCTCCTAAACTTCCCGTACTCCAGTTTCATTCTAAAGGTTTATCTCACAAGTGAATTCTTCCCATGGGCCTCTCGGATTCAGAATGATGGGGAAATAAATGTAGTATAGAAAGCAGCAGCATCCTTTGCCGCCTTAAGAAAACAAAAAAGGTAGAAAAATGAAAGCTTATTTTAGAGGGGAAAGAACTGCAAGACGGATCTTAGCAGAACATTAAACATTAGCAGTGAAAGTTGAATGTGACAAAAAATAGGCTGTGATCAGGTGAACCTGTAGTTTCCTCTGTTCCCTTGTGTGTTAATTAGCGTATTAACATAATACAGGTCTTTCCCCAAATAATTGCTTATGAACTGAATGGCTCTTCTTTCATTTGTTGATAAGAGTAGAAGCTGTTGGAAACAGGAATGGGCACAAGTAACAAATAGCAGCAGGACTGCTTGCCTAGTAAAGGTTAATTCTTTGTGCAGTGTCTAATAACTCCTATCTCTAACTCCCTAGCCTTTTCCTATAACTTGTCTCCATTCTGAGGTATTCCTTCCCTTTTTCCCCTTTCCTTTTCAAATGTTGCTGTCCTCCTCACCACACTCATCTCCACTTGGTTTTCCTATGTTTTTTGTCAACTCGCAAAGCATCCCTGGCCTGCTCTTGAGTTGCCATAGGCCAGTGGGGGATGGGAAACCGGTGAAATGGCACAGCAGCCAAAGACAGATGCACATTCCATGGTTCTCTCTCTCAAGGCTGTATCCCAGGGTTACCTACAGCAGCCGAGGGGAGTGACCTCTACAAGCCGCAAAATTGCTCCATTGGCGAATGTGATTGATGGCACCCCTGGGGAAACATGGTCATAATTAGAGCATAAATTACATAGGGTCAGACATCACTTGGGAACGTGCCGACATGAAGCTCCTAATAAATAACTGGATTTCTTTTGAAGCTTGGCTCGGGACTCATGATTTAATTAGGGCATCCGTTGGAACCCTGACATTTTTTTGTTCTAAGGCACAGGTGTCAAACATGCATTGTCACGGCATCATGTGATGTATCACAACTTTTTCCTTCTTTGCTAAACCGGGCATGGGCGGCACATGACGCATCTGGCCCATGGGCCGCAAGATTGACAGCCCTCTTCTAAAGAGATTGTACATGTGTGTGTACTTTTGTATTTATGTCAGTAAGAGCGATTTGTGTGTGCAAGAGAGAATAGGGTTGTAAAAATACACTAACTGAGCATATCTGGGAAAGATTACCTGGTGGATTCAGTTCCGATCAAGTGATCGTTGTGCATAACCATGTTTGTCGCCACCATGACACTGGGGGTTTCTGGGGTTATTTACACTGTTGATTATTAAGGCTCTACGCTGCCTGGAGTCGTATGTGAGTTGGGCAGGCATATAAATCCATTTAATAAATATATGGATAAAACAAGACTGAGTTTCTTAGGGTTCAGAGTTGAATTCACTTCTTCCAACTCAATCATCCAGGCCAAAAGTATCTGAAAAGGTGAAATCACGGCAACTGGACCAAAGTTTATTAAAACTGAGATGTTTCGTTACTCATCCAAGTAACTTCTTCAGGTGACTGAAGAAGTTGTTTGGATGAGTTCAGTCAACTGAAGAAGTTACTTGGATGACTAACAAAACATCTCAGTTTACAATCCAGTTACCATGATTTTACCTTTTTAGATACTTTTGGCCTGGATGATTGAGTTTTCATTTACATATAATTCTATTCTTTCCTTCCAGTTTTCTCAGCATTAGAGCCTTCTCAGCGTACTAGAGCTTTGATAATGTTTCTGATGTAGCATAATGTAAACCTTGCCCAGGTAACCAGATAGAAAACTGGACCACATGAGTTGAATCCAGCTTTATTGTAGGCTACTTTAATAGAATCTTGAAATCTGAAAGTACAGAATTTCTGCCTATTTTACAGCCTGTTCAATTAGGGAGCTTCCCTTCTGAGTTTGATTCTGTGTCTCTTCTGCAACTGCAGGCTGTGCCCTTCCCTCTTCCTCCACCTTCCAAGGTCATTGCCACATACCATGACAGATAACTTGAGGCTGGTGGTTGTGGGTTGATATGTTTGATCATCTTTCCTGGCTGTCCATGGTATTGTCAGGAATCTTCTTGAAACCAAAGTTCAGAAGAATCAGTATTTTCTCCCCTCCTATCCTGCCTCTCCAAAGTCCCAACTTTCGCTTCTATAGTATCCCAGGGAATACAACTTAATTTCTTTTGTGCCTTAGCATTTGCCACCTAAGCTAGATGTCAGGGTTCCAAGTAACACCCCTAATGAAAGAAGACTCTGAGGGTTGAGTTTCCTCAAAGTTCCATTTTATTAGAGATGTCATATTGGCACATCTGGGAAAACCTGAATCTGAAAGCTTCCAGGTTTTCCCCACCCAAAATATAGTTCAAATCCCTGCCCAGCACCCACATATCCATCACATGATCCAGTCAGGCACCATCCAAAACTGGAGATGCCTCCCAGTCACCTCATCACAGCTAGCAGGGCAAGGTGGCCTTGACTCTCTGAGAAAAGAATGTTATTTTGACTACATATCACTCATACTCTATACAATCCTCCCTCCCATTTTCCCACAGTAGAAAATGTGGCAGGCCTGAAGGCCCAAATGTAAAATATGGCTTCCAGGTCTGATAGGCCGCCACCCCAGCCCCCTCAACAGAAAAGCTAAATGTTGTTAAAGGTGATTCGGGTTAATGTCAGTTTTGACTAATGCCATTGCTGTCCCTGTTTGGCACGGTTACATTTATTTTGGCTCTGAACTCTGGTGCATGTGAATCACTCTTTGATTGCTACAGGAGCCAAGAAAGGCCAGAGAAGTATTTATTGTAGCAGCTTGAAGCAGCATCTTCTACAAGACAAATTAGAAAGAGTTATTTGTGATTTCCTTGACACCCTGCCTGCTGAGATAGTCTAATTAAGAGGGAAAATGTTTCAGTCTTTTCCGCTATAAATTGTGTAACTTTTCTTACAATATATGAAATCTTTCTTAAGATCAGCTTTTGTCCTTTGAAATATAAATTTCTTGGATGGAGTCTTTCAGGATAAAGATTATCTGAAACGAACCTCTCTTTTCAACTGTATATCTGTCATTTTAGATGCCTTACTCAGTACAGGTAGTCCTTGACTTACAACAGTTCACTTAGTGACCATTGGAAGTAGCCAATGGCACCAAAAAGTGACTTATGACCATTTTTCACCCAACTGTTGCAGCATCCCCATGGTCACATCATCAAAATTCAGACGCTTGGCAACATTTATGACGGTTGTAGGGTCCTGGGGATCATATGATCAGCTTCTATGACCTTCTGATAAGCAAAATCAATGGGGAACCCAGATTCACTTAACAACCATGTTACTAACTTAACACCTGCACTGATTCATTTAACTGCGGCAAGACAGGTCGTAAAATGGGGCAAAATTCACGTAACAAACGTTTCATTTGGCAACAAAAAATTTGGGCTCAATTCTGCTTGTAACTTGAGGGTTACCTGTATTATATTTTAGACACTTTTTGTGGGGCTTTGAATAGGGAAATCCAAGGGCTGGTATACCGAAATATTAGTCTTCAGGGTGGAGATTCTTTTACAGGAAGTTCTCGCTTAGTAGCGGTCTCATCCATTGGTCATTCAAACTTATGTCCACAATTATGACCTTGATAGCAGCGGTGGGTTCTAACTGGCTTTACTACCGGTTCTCTTCGTGCACGCACTTCGCTCCCTTGTGCACCAAACTTGCTCTCTGTGCAAATGCGTTCGGAACCTGCCCAGCTGAGGTGCGGCAATCCACTCTGCTGCACCTATCAGGTGGGCTAAAAAAGAAGAAATAAAAGGTAGGAATAATGCGGGGGCGGGCGGAAGGGTCCAGTTCCCGGACAAAAAGAATCGGTTCAGTGACATCATATTGTCACCACTACCAGCTCAGCCAAACCAGGAGGAACTCACCACTGCTTCATAGTGTCCCTCAGTCTTATACCAGTTGCCAAGCATCTAAATTTTGATCACGTGACCATGGGATGCTGCAACAATCATCTGAAAACCAATCATAAGTCACCTTCTATCAGTGCCAATGTTCAGTGCAAGGATAGGCAACCTTATAAGTAGAGGATGCTTCTGCTATGCTGCACAGGAACAACTCAGACAGAACTAGGTAGCAGTATCATTTAGACTTACGTACCGCTTCACAGTGCTTTACAGCCCCCTCTAAGTGGTTTACAGAGTCAGCCTATTGCCCCCAACAGTCTAGGTCCTCCTTTGACCGACCTCGGAAGGATGGAAGGCTGAGTCAATCTTGAGTTTGGTGAGAATCAAACTGTCGAACAGCTGACAGCAGTCAGTCAGCAGAAATAGCCTGCAGTACTGCATTCTAACCACTGCGCCACCACTGTTATGTTTAAGCACTATGTAGGAAGTACTTAAACAGAGCTGGTGGGAATGTATTTTGAGCAAGAGAATGAATGACATTCCTTCTTTAGTAACAGAACCTTTAAGCTCAAGTACCTTTAAAAAAAATATTCAATTTTTATGATTACTATGGGCAAGAGATTCTTGGAGGCTATAATGTTAAAAACATAAGACATTAAATCATAACTGTAAGAGACACATGACACAGTACTGTTAAAAATGCTTATTGTTATGTAAATTGGAAAAATGGAAAATTAAAATAAAAAAAAGAAAGAAATTAAATCATCATGGTAATAAAAGTCCCAGAAAAAAGGGACACAAAGAGTAGAAACACAAAGCTGCAGCACTGGAGTGAAAAAAAATCACTTAATAGGAAGACTCCTTAACTGGATATTTTATTATAGAAGATATCCCAATTTCTACTGATTGAAAAACAATCTGTAGTGCACATATTTTTCATTTTAGCTCACTGCCCCCACCCCCTTTATCATGGGAATTGTAATATATCAGTAGGAATAAGAACATTTCCTGGAAAACAATAACTGCTTGAAAGATATTATGTTCATTCCCTGTTATTAACAATCTACGCATCGCAATAGATCAAGTAACCTACTATAAGTCGTAAAAGGGTTTTGGCTACTAAAATCCAGAAGCCAATCCATTGCAAAGCTCCATTAACTCTTTGAGTGCTCTAAGACTTTGCATCCCACAGGTTAAGTCTGATTGATGTACAAGTTCAGGTTTCTTATCCCGGAAGAGGAGGAAAACAAAAAAGGAAATAAATAATTTGAATAGATTCTAGACTCATTCCAGTAGCAAATGGATCACTTCCAGCAACTGATAGGTGTCTCTTTCTGTCTCTCTCTCTCTCTTTATTTTTTAATGAGGGCCAGGTGACCATCTGGTACATCATCTGGCCTAAGCCATGGACAAAAGGTAGAGTTTTTATCCTGGACATTTGCCGACTTCAGTTATTAAAAATGTTTCTGGCAACAGTGTAAGACAGACCTGTTCATGCATAATTTTTCTGGCTGCTCGGAAATATTGCGGTGGCGGCACATGTTTTTTTTTTTTAAAAAGTCATGTTGATTTTATACCTATTATTTTGGTGCACCCTCTGTAGTTCTTTAAAAGCTTTTTGTCAAATATAATATAATATAAAATATTGCACATGAATGAAGCAGTCGGGATTAGTGGAAGATTTCTGTGGGCAGGACAATAGACTCTAATAATACGATAAGCTCACCACATTTCTATATTTTTTTATTATCTCCTTACTTCTTTTAACATTTTGATCCATGTCATACTAGATTATTGTCTTTATTTCCTTACTCCATTCTCACATATTGATGGATGTGGATTGTGAAACACGCACACACACTCATCCAGGTATATATAATATAAATATGCATAAATATTAAATGTGTAATGTAAGGATATGAAATACAGTAGTGGCCAAAATTGGGGAGACCTTTTGGGAAAAGTGTATTTTCTAAAAGTAGCTAATAACACTACTTTTTTTGGAGTAGTACCATAAAACTATATATCAATGGAAAGATAATTTAATCAAGAATGTAATCCAATAACTTTTAGGAAGGATTTGCCATTAGAATAGCAGTTACAGTATAAAGAAGAAAAGAGAAACATGTAGAAAAAACAAGATATACCAAAATTATCACCATAGAAAAAAAAGAGATATACAAAAATTATCACCATGTCAGTTAATACTTAGTTGGGTAACCTTTAGCATGAATTACGGCCTTACAATG